>SJYA01001889.1:194771-218764 GCA_006410615.1 Neotragus moschatus
TCAGAAAACGAAGATCATGGCATCTGGTCCCGTCAGTCCATGGGAAATAGATGGGGAAAGAGTAGAAACAATGTTAGACTTTATTTGGGGGGGCTCCAAAATCACTGCAGATGGTGATTGCAGCCATGAAATTAAAAGACACTTACTCCTTGGAAGAAAAATTATTACCAACCTAGATAGCATATTGAAAAGCAAAGACATTACTTTGCCAACAAAGGTCCATCTAATCAAGGCTATGGTTTTTCCAGTGGTCATGTATGGATGTGAGAGTTGGACTGTGAAGAAAGCGGAGGGCCAAAGAATTGATGCTTTTGAACTGTGGTGTTGGAGAAGACTCTTGAGAGTCCCTTGGACTGCAAGGAAATCCAATCAGTCCATCCTAAAGGAGATCAGTCCTGGGTGTTCACTGGAAGGACTGATGCTGAAGCTGAAACTCCAATACTTTAGCCACCTCATGGGAAGAGTTGACTCATTGGAAGAGACCCTGATGCTGGGAGGGATTGGGGGCAGGAGGAGAAGAGGGACAGAGGATGAGAAGACTGGATGGCATCACTGAGTCAATGGACATGAGTTTGGGTAAACTCTGGGAGTTGGTGATGGACAGGGTAGCCTGGCATGCTGTGATTCATGGGGTCGCAAAGAGTCGGACACAACTGAGCAACTGAACTGAATTGAACTGATACAAAAATTCACTCAAAATGGTTCAAAGACCTAAACCTTAGAACTAAAACTATAAAACTCTTAGAAGAAAACTAGGGGGAAAACTTCATTACATTGAATTTGGCAATGATTTGTTGGATATGAGACCAAAGTACAGGAAGAACAGAAAGAAGCAGCTTACTGTTCTCCATGGTAGCTGCACCAATTTACATTTCCACCAATAGTATCCAAGGGTTCCCTCTTCTCTGCATCCTTGCCAACATGTGTTGTTTCTTGTCTTTTTAGATAGTGGTCATTCCCACAAGTGTGATGTGGTATCTCATTGTGGTTCAAAGCTAAAAGTTACAAGTACTGTATGATCCATCAATTCCAATTCTGGGCATTTTCTTCAAAGAAAAGAAAAAATCTAATTTAAAAAGACATATGCACCCCTGTGTTCATCACAGCATTATTTACAATCACCAACATACAGAGCAACCTAAATGTCCATCTATAGGTGAATGGATACAAAGATGTGGTCTATATATACAGTGGAATATTACTCAGCCATAAAAATGAAATCTTGCCTTGAGTGAATACGTGGCTGGGTCTGGATAATATTATGCTAAGTGGAATGAGTCAGAGAAAAAACAAATACTGTATGATTTTGCTTACATGTGAAATCTAAAAAACAAAACAGAACCAGACTGACATAAGAAACAAACTTATGGTTACCAAAGTAGAAAGGGGAGGGGAAGGGATAAATCAAGAGTTTGAGATTAATACATACATATCACTATATATAAAATAAACAACAAAGACCTACTGTATAACACAAGGAACTATATTGAGTATCTTTTAATAATTATAATGGAAAACAGTCTGAAAAGAATCTAAAATGGAATCACTTTGCTGTACACTAGAAACTAACACAACACAGTAATTGTAGACCAATTATCCTTCAATTAAAAAAAACAAGTCCCAGGCTTCACAGGCAGCTCAGTGGTAAAGCATCTGCCTGCCAAGGCAGGAGACGAATGAGAGGCAGGTTCGAGCCCTATATCCAGAAGATCCCNGCTGATCATCCCCGACCAGAAATTGCTATGTTGGTTCATGTTCTGGTTTCACATACACTCCAGTTGCCAGCAGTTACAGCCCTAATTCAGAAATAGCTGAAGAAAGGCATCGTGAACAAAGCGTTATGGATTGGAGTTTGAGGTGGCTGTCTACATTCATGACTGGAGTGTCCTGGAGGGTAGGAATGGGGGCTGATTTGTCTTTGAAACAGACACACAAACTGACAAAGTGAAAATCCTCAATAACCACTTGGTCCATTGTTAGTTCATTTGTCTAATCATCACAGATTTTTTAGGGGCCAGAAACTCTTCCAAGCAACTTACAGGCATGATATCATTGAATTCTCACAGTGACATTCCATGATCAAGCTATAGGATGGCATTAACTCCAAATATGATGTGATGAGAAGGGCCCTTCAACTATGTGATCCCTTCCACAGAGCCCACCACTGCAGCTTAATCCCTAGGAACACACCAGGGAAGCCCCCCAAAATATTAGTCACTTAATCATGTCTGACTCTTTGTGACCCCATGGACTGTAGCCCACCTATCCAAGGAATTCTCCAGGCAAGAATACTGGAGTAGGTAGCCAGCCATTCCCTTCTCAGAGATCTTCCTGACTCAGGGATTGAACTCGGGTCTCCTGCATTGCAGGGAGGGTTTTCTTGTTTGTTTGTTTGTTTTAACCATCTGAGCCACCAGGGATGTTAATCATGAGGAAAATATCAGACAAACCCAAATGGAGGGACAAGCCACAAAACAGCTGGCCAATCCTCCTCCAAACTGTCAAGGTTATCACAGCCCAGAGGAGCCTAAGGAGATATGATGATGACCTAATGCAAAGGGGCGATCAGGATGGGGTCTTGGACCTGCAAAGGGACATTAGGTGAAAACTAGTAACAATGGCCGCCCACTCCAGCACTCTCACCTGCAGAATCCCATGGGCGGAGGAGCCTGGTAGGCTGCAGTCCATGGGGTCACGAAGAGTTGGACATGCCTGAGCGACTTCCCTTTCCCTTTTCACTTTCATGCATTGGAGAAGGAAATGGCAGCCCACTCCGCTGTTCTTGCCTGGAGAATCCCAGGGACGGGGGAGCCTGGCGGGCTGCCGTCTATGGGACGTCTATGAAACTATATGAAAATAAAAAACATGTTTAAATTAGAAAGCTTGCTTTTAAAAGAAAAAATAGAACCTTTTAAGGTAGGGATTTTTAACTGCCCCAGTTTGATAGTGAGACTACTACCCAGGGGAGTCAAAACTCATTGTCTCCTAACCTACTTATCATTCTAGCAGCTTGTCCCACCCTGTTCTGAGGCTCCTGTTAACACCACAGAAACCCTCCCAAGGCTCCTGAGAATTAAATGTGAGAGCAGATCCTGAAGGGGTCATTTCTCTGCTTGAAAAGTTGAGTCACCCAGGTTGCTCTGAAGGGCAGAGAGGAAGCCGACAAGGTCTGGGAGCTCAGGAAAACATCGCCAGATTGATTTAAAGGGATGTTCAGAGACCTCCTCAGAACTCCTGGGAAGTCTTGGATGTCTGAGGAGGTTGAAAAATTGTTCCAATTCTGTGAGGCCTGGGAGCAGGAAATCATCCAGGGTAACCTCTCACACCATCGAAACACCAACTTTTCTGCCTCTCTGCGAAGTCCAAGACCCACAGCTGCTTCCAATCAGGATAAGCAACCCCTCCTTCCGGAGCATCTCACTCCACGGTCCCCGTGGCCGGCTCTTCAAAGCACACTCCATCGCCCCATGCAAGGAAGAAAACACACACCCTTTCACCACCTGGGGCCCGTGGTCCCTTCCCTCTTTTCCCTCTTCACCATGTTATTTCCTTTCTGAGTCCTCAGCAGCTCCAGGCTTATCCACTGGGATTTCTTGGAAGGTCCCCTTGCTTCTGGTGTTTGCGTCATTCCAGTGAATTTCTCCCAATGACATTCAGATCTATAAACTTCCCGTGCTGCAAAAACATGCCATGGACCGTGCTGGGCACTATGGGTTCTGCTTCCTCAGCATCCAGTCTTCCTTTTCTCCCATGACAGCTTGGGAGGTACTTCATCCCCACAGCTGGCTCCTTACCTGCAAGGTCCTTTGGGAGAGGCCTTCCCTCCCTTGTTCAGGCCTGGCTTAATCACAAATATGGGTTTGTGGGAGGGGGATGTGAACCAAGAAGATTTGCCTGGGATTTTGTCACCAGCAATGAGGGTCCTGAGTGCTCTTCAACACCAAGGAAACTCCCCTGTGATACCCCAGGGGGCTTCTGTTGGCTGCTGAGTGATATGACCCTGCTCCTTTATGACACCACCCTCCCCCGAAAAAGTCAGCCTTTCAACTTACCAACTGCTGTGCGATACATTGTCCTGTGTATTCCATCCACTCTTTTCCTCTAGGCTCTCTTCCAACACATTATTCCTTCTTGTTTGTTTTTATAAAAATATGGACATCCGATAAACACTCTTATGCTAAACTCAGTGGCCCTTTCCTACCATATTTATCAATTGACTCATTCTTTTGGACCCTGAAACATATGTCTTGAATGGATGTACTCTGGTTTATTGAACTTTTTACTTGGTGCTGCATTCTACTAAAACTGCCTTGGTGCACCTGTCAATGTACTTTTTTAAGACGAAGTCTAGAAGTAGACATGTTAGTTGAAAGGGAAAATGTCAGTGACCACGCCACAGATGGACCTCAGGGGCTCTGCCATCGCCACCTTGACCCTGCCCCTCTGTGGCCACCACCTGATGGTGCCCTGAGTCTTGGTCTGTGAAATTTGAGGAGAAGGCTCATGGTGAGTGAAAACCTTCTGTGTGTCAGGCTCTGAGCATTTAGAATTTTATGTACATTTAACTCTGTGAAGCCAAAACAATTACTACCCCCATTTACTTTGTAACTCTATGGACTGTAGCCTACCAGGGTCCTCTGTCCATGGGATTCTCCAGGCAAAAATACTGGAGTGGGTTGCCATGCCCTCCTCCAGGAAATCAACCCAGGGATGAACCCACGTTTCTTGCATCTCCTGCCCTGGTCGATGAGTTCTTAACCGTTAGTGCTGCCTGGGAAGCCCACATTTACAGATGAGAAAACTGAGGCTCAGGGAAAGTCAGTAAGTTGCCCCAAATCGTAGATCTGATATATGGGGAAAAAAATGGAATTTGGCTCCAGTCTTGCCTGACTTTGTAGCCTATACTCAGCAACCCCATCTCCCCTTCCCGGAGGCTGTTGGTGGATGCGTGGATGATGGAAGGGTGGGTGATGGATGGATTACCTCCACAATAACTGATTAGAAATCAGAGCAATTGGTGTGGGGTAGATGTGAAGTTCTCTTCATCTGGTTTGAATTATTATGAAATCAGGATTATGTTGTTATTTTTCAGACTACATTCTGAAAGACAGTGATTACTTTCTTTTATTCATTTATTTTCTTTTTCTATCAGCTTTAGCTACTAAATCCTCCTCAATACAACCTTCTGGATCTTCCCAGAACTGCACAGGAAGAGGGGGCTTACTGTGTTCTAAGCTGTCGACTTCTAGGGTGGGTCAGACGTCCTCACAGGCAGACAGGCCCTTCTGAGGTCATTGCCTTTGGGGCTGTTTTGTCCACAAACTTCTGGCTTCTCAGGGAAAACACATTTCTATATGTGGAGAAAAAGGAACCCTCGTGTACTGTTGATGGGAACGTAAATTGGTGCATCCACTGTAGAGAACATTATGGAAGTTTCTCAAAAACCTAAAACAAGAACTACCATGTGACCCAGAAATCCCACTCCTGGGTAGATGTCTGAAAAAAAGAAAAACACTAATTTGAAAAGATCCATGCACCCCAATGTTAATAGCAGCATTATTTACAATAACCAAGACATAGAAGCAATCTAATTGTTCATCAGCATATGAGTAGATAAAAGTATATAAATACGTCCTGTTAGTCGCTCAGTCAAGTCCAACTTTTTGTGACCCCATGGACTGTAGGCCACCTGGCTCCTCTGTCACTGGGATTCTCCAGGCAAGAATACTGAAGTGGCTTGCCATTTCCTCCTCCAGGGTATCTTCCCCACCTAGGGATGGAACCTGGGTCTTCGGCATTGTAGGAGAGGGCCATAATGGGCACAACATGTGTGATCTCAGAGATTTGGCAAATGCAGGGTGACCAATCTTCCTATTTTGCCCAGAACTGAGGAGGACCCTGGGATGTTACACTCCCAGTCCTAAAATGGGGGAAGTCCCAGGCAAACCAAGATAAGCTGGTCACCGTGGCAAACATCTCTATCCTGTTAGGGATAAAAGAATGGATGGAGCTCATGAAGGCTCAGACTGGACCACTCCCCAAAGCTGGGCCATGTCCCTTGAGTCTCAAAGGCACATTCTAGAAAAGTTTGGTGGAGTTTTGGAATGCAAAAAAAAAAAAAAAAGCTTAATAGTAATGACTTTCCTCCCTGCCTAGGTGCTTCTCATTGAATCTAGGGTGCTTATATCTGATAGGGGGCTTGACGGTAATGAAGTCAAATCACCCTGCTATCCTGCATGGAGCAAAACTCCATTCCAGGCAACCACCAGAGCTAAACCCACCAGCCACCACAGTACATGGCAGGGCCTCAGAAATTGCAAAGCATTATGCAAATATAAGTAAGATATTATTTTCATCCTAGTTTGTGAAGGTCCCTTGTGGTATTGGCAATTCTTATATGACAAAGATCTATGTTCCTTTTATGCTGAATTAATAATTCACTTATGCTAATAAAACAAAAGAAATNGCTTATATCTGATAGGGGGCTTGACGGTAATGAAGTCAAATCACCCTGCTATCCTGCATGGAGCAAAACTCCATTCCAGGCAACCACCAGAGCTAAACCCACCAGCCACCACAGTACATGGCAGGGCCTCAGAAATTGCAAAGCATTATGCAAATATAAGTAAGATATTATTTTCATCCTAGTTTGTGAAGGTCCCTTGTGGTATTGGCAATTCTTATATGACAAAGATCTATGTTCCTTTTATGCTGAATTAATAATTCACTTATGCTAATAAAACAAAAGAAATCCAGTTGCCAGGGTTTCAGAACAACCCCATGTCCTCCCATGAATTCTAATATGCTGGTTTTTTCCTTTTTTTTTTCTTTTGAACCAGCAAATGGGAACAGGTGAGTGGCAAACTCTTGGTGTATTTTGAGCCAAAAGTGGTCCACAGATTTTTCTTTTTTTTAATGTGAGACACATGCCTCTGCTTTTGCTTGGCCTCAGAGCATATCGCCAGCTGCAAGTTGTTTGAATCAACTACCCACGTTTTTGGTCGACGCGTGAGAGGCCTATGCTGATGTGACCTTTCACCCCTCTCCCTTACATGTGTAAGTTTTGTTTGTTCTTCACGAAGGTGCATGCCGGGTGGGCCCCATCACAACATCAGCATTCCAACTCAGGTGAATATAACTGAACATATCTTATTTTGAGCCTTCCCGTTAGCAGAAATAGGTCTAACTTGGTCTTGGAATCTTGGATGTCCAGAAATGGGCTGGACCCACAGTAGTTACTTGTAAGCAAATCAGACATGCCTGATGGTTTTGAGGGGTCTCTTCTCCATGAAAGCCCAAAGACTTTCTTGTTCAAAGAATCAACCCTATCACAAAATCCTTGTCTTTTGAATACCAGAAGAAACACCTAGAAGCTTAACAGAAAACTATCTTTCAAACTTGGATGCTAAAGAATTCATATCAATTCAGAAAAACCTTCTCTCGCTGACCTTCATCTTATCTCGACATTTAGTGAACCCCTGAAAGATCATGTAAATACAGACACAATCTGCCTTTTGTCTCTCTGACTTGCAGGGTAGAAAATGGCTGAATGCCCCCAGAGGTATTTCATATTCAGGGCAGATCTGCAGTCTATTCAGGCCAGGGCTACGGCAAAGGCTTTGCAGGAAGGACAACAGCACATGGCTTTAAGAGAGAACTGACCAGGTGGGGTTCTTACAGATGGGGGCTTTTCACCACCTGCCTGAGCCCAACCCTGATGCTCTATAATTGCACTGTTTTATCGGGTGATGTGGTTCTGCCCAAGTGCATCCAGAGATGGGCTGTAACTGTCTATCCACACAAATCCTTCCCTCTGGTACACCAGGTATCATCTGAAATTCATATGTGCGTAACTGAAAATTACATTTCCTCCCACTAGGCAGGAAAACACCAAGCATTGGCCTTAGGAGTGATTAATAACATAGCTCCTCCCACCTCACCCCCTAGCTCCTAGGTTTAGGGTAGAAATCAATTAGACTTCCACCTTGAAGCTCCCTGCTGCTCCAAAGCGTATTATTTTATTCAATCTGTCAGTAATTTCCAACAATCTGGTTATAAAATCAAAGTAAAACCCATAGGGTTTTTTTCCCCTCCATTCATACTCTTAGAAGCTCTTTCTCCCTCAGATGAAATTGTGTTGAAATCTGTGTAGTGAGGCTCCGATCCTTGGTCCTATAGTGCCCTTTGCACATTCTCAGGTCTGCGGGAATCTCTAGGCAGAGAACCGCTGTTTTTCCAGCTCTGTTAATGTTTTGTGGCAGACGTGTCCCGCAGGAGGGGGACTACAGCTTTGCTTCCCACATCGCTGGTGAAAATTGAGTTGTCACAGCACAGGGAGCCCATGATCATTTCTAATCACCCCAACCCCTGGTGGGAAGCATTTAGCTTTGGGTCAGTTGCACAGACCAAGGTGGGTATGAGGACAACCAGGGCAACAAGCCCATCTTTGCCACCCAGGTGCTTCATGTGGCCATGAAGCCACCGGTAGATAAAATGTTAAATGTTCTTCCTTCTCAACAGTTCTTTTAATTAAAGACCAATACGTACCTTCTGTTCCCAGGCCCCCAGCCCTGAAGGGTTCCCTTCTGACACTTTGAAGGTAACACATTTTGAAGTGCTTTTTCCCGACGCCTTCCTCATCGGATGTGGACCATTTTTATAAGCATCAAACAAAAGATGACTCATCTACACTGACCCAGGAACTGAGTTTTTTTAATTGGCTGATCTCTGTGAGGGAGAGGGGAGGACTCAGCTACTAATGGAAAAGGTTAAGCTTTTCAAACTTTATGTGAAATCAGAATGAAGATGGCTGAGCCAAATAAAGCACCCTCAGTGGGCAGGGTGTTCTGGGTGAGACCACACATGGGATAGAACTGCTCCTTCTCAAGCCAAAAATAGGCTTGTTTTTCAAATGCTTCCCCGTCTCAAAGAAGAGAGAATGAGAGAGGAAGAGGAAGGCTCCAAATACAAACCTAAGCCTCTTGAATTTTATCAGAGCCCAGTATGTCTCACTTCTGTCCCTACATAAGTCAGAAGAGATCGTCTTGCTCCATGCATCTCACAAGATTCAACACTGGACGGCAGACATTTGGATTCTTCTGTTATTACAGTGACTTTTTCCCTTTCATCTTTTCATTCAGATGACTGTAAAAACTGCAAGGCGATTAAAGTCATCTACTCCTTTATCGGAGGGTTTATGGACAGCAGTTCTCAAGCCTTGGAGTCAATGGACCCTTTAAGTATTTTGTTTTAAGGTTTAGATTATTCACATATTAACAGTTGGGGCAAGCTGCTGTGAAAATTAAAGAAGACAGGGAGGAAAGTCAGGTTAAACCAGATGCCTACACATAATCCTAAATGGGCCCATATAGAGTTTTGCACAGCTCTACACAACTCCCCCTGGAGCTGGTTGGAAGACGCTACTTTCATCTTCAATTCAGTTCAGTTCAGTCACTCAGTCGTGTCCAACTCTTTGCGACCCCATGAATCGCAGCACGCCAGGCCTCCCTGTCCATNCACTGCTGAGCTTTCCAAATTTGCTGGCATGGTGAGTGCAGCACTTTCACAGCATCATCTTTCAGGATTTGAAATAGCTCCACTGGAATTCCATCACCTCCACTAGCTTTGTTGGTAGTGATGCTTTCTAAGGCCCACTTGACTTCACATTCCATTCTCAGGAACAGTACACACCTTGTAGACAGGAGTGTGCATTTATATTTTAGGTCAATTTTCAGCTTTTCAGTTCCAGAAGAACCTCCTTCTTGGATCCACCAAGCATAATGTGGATTTCTGGATCATAGCATTTAGGATAAAATATACTCTAACTCTGCCCATAAAATCCCCCAGGTCTAGCCTTTCCCCCTGCAGTCTCACTTCCTGCTCCCCAGTCCACACACCTGTCCCCCTCTGTGCCCGGGGCCATACCGTTCTCTTTTCAGTTCTTGCCCCTCAAAGCTCCCTCCACCTGGAACATCCATTTCCCTTTCATTCTAATTCATCCTTCAGTGTTCAGTCTCAAGGTACCCTGATTCTGTGGGTTCCCCTCATTCTTTTCTCACCTGGTATGGCCCCTTTTCACATTTGAAAAATTGTAAGTAAATAACTTGTAATATTTTGTTTCACGGCATCTTCTCTACCAGGTTGTGCCTGGCAGATGGCAGGCGTTCAATAAATAGTTTGTTGGATGCATGGAAGGAAGAAGGGGAGGGAGGGTGGAAAGAAGGGAGGAAGGGAGCCTGGGGGAGGGAGGGAAGGAGAGAGCATGGATGCACCTGCAGTGGAACCTCACCGTGGTTGCTCTGAGGCACCCCCAGATCCGCTCCAGTGAAGGACTGTTGCCCCGGCCCCTGAAGGCGCTATCGGCATTTCTGGTCCCTATGGTGACTGTCTCACCTGCAGAGAGCTGCCTCCCCAAGATCACAGCCCTTCTCCAGAGCGTTCCGCAGGTTGGCCAAGGCTGTCATAGTCTGTGTTAGAGTTCAGCTTCTCCCTCTGCCCAACGTGCTTCCTCATTCTCCTTTGCACAGGGCTGGACCTTAAGGGCATTTCCTGGTAGACCTTAGGCACTAAACTCTGTTTCAGAGTCTACTTACGGGAAAAGCTAACCTGAGACTCATAAACCTTTCCTAGAAAACGGATGCCCCTTAACCTTAGGATGGACCAAGCCCTAAAATTCAGGCTCCTGGTGGCGGTGGACAGGGGGACACTCAGTGAGATTCCCAGCTGCATCTCTAAAGCTGACAGTTTAGGCAAAAACCTGAGAAGAAGGGCCTTTCTGGAGCTGTTGGAATCAGCAATGAGGCACTTGAAGTTCTCTACTAGAAGTAATTTTAAAAGTAGAAAAAGTCACAGAAAGTCCTGGTGCCTGCCAACATACTAAGTACTCAGCAAGTGTTTGTTGAAACAGTGAAAGCCTCTCTTTTTCCCTCCTATTCTCTCTTTCTCCCCTAAGAATTTAAAACCAGAGAAAGATAATAAGAGTAAAACATTCAGCTCCATCAGTTGTTTTCTGTCACTTGTTTTTAGCACGAAAGTGATAACTATTTGTAATGTATTTTTCTATTATCTTCTTTGTGCAGGAGGTTTTAAAATTAATTTATTCTCTCCCTGCATCAGGTTGTCTAATAACTGAAGACGTGAAATGTTTGTCTTCCAAATGCTTTTGGTGATGTCTTTTTGCTGTTAACATCTTCTTTGTCTACACTTGTGAACCCTGCCAAATTGTCCACAGAACAGCAACTCAAGTACATAAATTATGGGACCACATAGGCACCAACTACATCTATTTGAGTCCAAATGTCTTGAGAGAGTTTTCTTTTTGCAAAACCAACACAATCACACCTAGATTAACTGGAACATTTGGAGGATGGGTTAGTCCGGATAATATATTTTTCTGCCTGATTTCCAGTTAACCAGAACTCCATTGATATTTCCCAACCCTGATGCAGGAAAACTTTATAAAATGTACTGATCCTCTTGACGCTCTTATCGAGGAGAGTGGAGATAGTGGACAATTTCAGAGGCAGAATCGGGTCATGTCATGGCAAGCATGTTGGACTTTGAGGCTTGAGGCTTTGATATCAGTCATATCCTTGCTTCTGACTCAAGCCAGGACCACATCCTCAGGTTCTCAATTTCCTCCACAAAGAAGAAGATGCAAAACAACTTTTCAGATTTGGTGCATCCCCACCAACCCTAAAGGAAATCAACCCTGAACATTCATTGAAAGGGCTGATGCTGAAGCTGAAGCTCCAGTACTTTGTCCACCTGATTCGAAGAGCTGACTCACTGGAAAAGACTCTGATGCTGCAAAAGAGTGAAGGCAGGAGGAGAAGGGGCAGCAGAGCGTGAGATGGTTGGATGGTATCACCAACTCATGGTGATGAATCTGAGAAAACTCCAGGAGAGAGTGGAAGTCAGAAGAGCCTAGCATTCTGTAGTCCATGGGACTGCAAAGAGTTGGGCACGACTTAGTGACTAAATAAGGACAAAACCAGATCTGAAAACTCCTTGGTTCCCAGCAGCAGTATTCATGCTCTTTCATTCCATTTGGTCATAGAGGTCAGTGAAGACTATTTGGGACTCTGGGTTGCATCTATCCTCACAGTAAAAGCTGATCTTCAGATCTGTATTTGCTGGATGTGTAGTCAATATTCAAACATCTGTTCACATGGACATGTCTTAGTTCTTTCTCCTCAAAGTGGAATGAAGAGTGAAAAAAAAATGAAGTTAATTGGACCATAACCCATAGATGGTCTACAGTGTATGGGTTCAAAATGCATGTCCTAATGCCTCTTGATGAAAGTGAAAGAGGAGAGTGAAAAAACTGGCTTAAGATTCAACATTCAAAAAACTCAGGTNTGTTCACATGGACATGTCTTAGTTCTTTCTCCTCAAAGTGGAATGAAGAGTGAAAAAAAAATGAAGTTAATTGGACCATAACCCATAGATGGTCTACAGTGTATGGGTTCAAAATGCATGTCCTAATGCCTCTTGATGAAAGTGAAAGAGGAGAGTGAAAAAACTGGCTTAAGATTCAACATTCAAAAAACTCAGGTCATGGCATCCGATCCCATCACTTCATGGCAAATAGATGGGGAAACAGTGACAGACTTTATTTTCTTGGGCTCCAAAATCACTGCAGATGGTGATTGCAGCCATGAAATTAAAAGACTCTTGTTTTGAATTTAAAAGATGCTATGATCAACCGAGACAGCATATTAAAAAGCAGAGACATTACTTTGCCAATAAAGGTCCATCTAGTCAAAGCTATGATTTTTCCAGTAGTCATGTATGGATGTGAGAGCTGGACCATAAAAAAAACCTGAGCACCAAAGAACTGATGCTTTTGAACTGTGGTATTAGAGAAGACTCTTGAGAGTCCCTTAGGCTGCAAGGAGATCAAACCAGTCAATCCTAAAGGAAATCAGTCCTGAATTTTCATTGGAAGGACTGATACTGAAGCTGAAGCTCCAATACTGTGGTCACCTGATGCAAAGAGCTGACTCATTGGGAAAGACCCTGATGCTGGGAAAGATTGAAGGCAGGAGGTGAAGGGGATGACAGAGGATGAGTTGGTTGGATGGCATCACCAACTTGATGGACATGCATTTGAGCAAGCTCCAGGAGTTGGTGATGGACAGGGAAACCTGGCATGCTGGAGTCCATGGGGTCGCAAAGAGTCAGACAGGACTAAGTGACTGAACTGAACTGAACTGAACACAACTGGGGAAGTTCCAGAGGTGCTGTAACAGAAAGCATCAGGACTGGGATATGGAGCCTAGACTCTGCTTCTGGTCCTGCCAAGGCGAGTCTTTCTCCCCATTCTAGTCTTGTCATCCAGTCCAAGTATACGGCTGCTCTGGGATCTCTAATAGACTGTGACCTCACCTTCTTAGACTAGAGTTTCTGAACCTCAGCAGTATTGGCATTGAGACTGGACACTTCTTGGTGGAGACCATTCTGGGCCTCATGGGATACTGAGCAGCATCTCTAGATGACTTTGTTCATCTCTGATAATGAGGCGATAATCAGAAAAGGGGTGGAGCCAAGTCATGCATCTTAAACTCTTTCTTTTTTCCCCTTGATGCCTAGGGAGCCATTTCTGTTCCTTCACTTAGCAGATGTACATTAATACTTTCTATGAACTAGGCATTGTCCCAGTTGCTAAGAACCTCAAGACACCATGCCCTGCCTCCAAGGGGATATCTTTGGGGCTATTTATGTGGCTGTCTCATTATGTACTTCATGGACCTCCACCACCCAGCTCTTTATTTTAACAAGAAGGGGACTTTCTGAGTAGAGTATGGCTTACGTGTGCACACCTGGGCATAGGGTGAGACTCCTTAGAGCAAACATGTCTTATGGGAACTCTAACATATAGAAAAAAAAAACAAGCCTCGATACCTGACCTTTTATTTATGATGAAGTCTAGGGACTCTGTCTGAATTTCTGCTGAATTCCGATGAATTCTTGCCAGTTTCATACAACATACACATAGAAGACAACTCGACTGCCACTGAGGTCAGAGACAGGACTGAGTCCCATCCACAGATGCTACAAAGCTGCCCATTTCCTACAGGAAACCATTCACACCTGCATTTATCCAGAGGCTAGTTCCTCTACTTATGGGTCGAGATCACATGGACTAATGCTTGACCCTCAGAGGTAAAGAGTGTTGAATTTGCCTCTGGCAGAAGCTGAGGGAGACTGAGAACAGACGTCATTCACAGCTGGGGACAAATGTCTTAGATGCCACCAAGCAGTTCCTTCTGTGTTTGCAGCCTGAAGATTAACAGGCTGTTCCCAGATACGCCACTGGAGACTTGTTCTCGGTGGCTGTAAGCACAGCCAAATCCATCTGCTTCAGATTCAAGAGTAAGGAAGCTGGTCTTTGATCAGAACTGAAGGGACTGCAGGTGGTTCAGCATGAATCCCTAATACACTTTCTCATGTATCATTCTATACTCATTAACCAACCAACCAATAAAAAAACAAAACATTAAAAAATATATTGACACAACCAGCTATTATAGGATTGTTCCTGTGAGACTAATAGATGTGAGTGTCCTTTGACTTGGAATGTTAATTGCTCAGCTGTAAAGTTTGACTGAAGACACTTATCTGATAAACCTACAGTGCAACTCACCCTCACCAGTTCTGTTGGCTTGAGAGAGAGCTGAGCTTAATGAAAACTGGAATAACTCAAGAAACTAACGCAAGTATCTGTTAGATTAGTTCCATGTCCCCCCCCCCCCACCCCGAGTGTGTGTGTGGGAGGGGCTGTCCTGGGTAGAACAAAGGTGATATTTAACAACTACCAAATTAAGGCTGAGATTTCACAGATACTATAATTTACAAAAAGAATAGCTTCTTTAAACAGAGATGATTTAAATACAAGTATTAAATAAAGAATGTACCCATGTGTGGACAAATATGGCAAAAAGCAGTAAGATGGTTCTCAAATGATGGAAGTTTGTAAAGAATAGATCAGTTTATGACTATAAGTGTTTGATGAGTTAGCAAAAAAAAAAAAAAAACAACTATGAAAATCCATCGGTCAGTATATCTACTCTTCCCATGTTTCCATTCACACTTTTCCTCCCAATGCATTGTCTCCATTGACTTCAAATGGCTCCAGGAGGTACAGACATAGAATACTGTGTTGGTATGTAAAAATAAGTCTACTATTCTTGCCAAGAGTACATGATTTATACTCATAAGGAGGCATTGTTTTTGAAGTAAGGATGTTTTCTTTGTTAATGAATAACGTTAAATATCCAAGTAACATCAATTCCACAGGGAAAAGTTTGGGGTTATTGCACTGTGGATAGTGCCCTCATGTGGCCTTAAAGTCTAGCTACATTTAAAAACACATTTCTAAGTTATGAACCTTTAAATATGGCAGACAATGACAGAAGGGACACATGGGGAAAGAGAACACCACAAGAAAATGTGATAATTTGCCATTACCCAGTTCTTTCATTGAGTGGAATGGGATACCAATATGGTGGATGAAATGTCTGGTCAACTTTTCAGGAATTTTCAGATAGCCAACTTATCTAGGATATATTTTTGGTGGTAGTTTGAGTTAAAATGTTAACAAATCAAACAAGACACTTTTATTTTCAGTTTTATTTTTATCAAAACAAAATAATTTAACCATATAAAGAAGGAAGTACATTTAAACAAACAACCAAGGAGCCAACAGCTTCTTGATTCTGAACAACAGATAGTGTAGTAAGTTCTAAAGAGTTGGCTGCATATATAAGTGCTGAGTCATCCTCTGGGGCTCCAAACGACAGAAGCTGATTATTTTCCCTGGCTCTTTTTTCTTTCAGTGGTGAAGTGATACACTCAATGTCCTATACTTCAGATTGAATTATGTGCATTCCCACACACATACAAAGCATGGATGAAAAGGATTGTACAGGGTACAGTTCTAGCACATAGGATTTCTTGGGTCCTGACATCTAGGTTTACTGAGTATCTGGGAAAGAAGAGCAAAAAGCTGTGCTTACAGATTGAGAAATGTAGTGTTTCAAACGCCAAAGAGTCTCCCTCACAAGAGTTCTGGGAGTCACAATTGAAGAGAGAAAAAATACACAAGCCCTGTTTGCCATGGCTGTAGAAATATGACCTCCATAGAGCCAGGCAGGTCATTTTTTTCCTCACCAGATTAAATTATGTCTGGAGATGTGAGCAGCGGTACATTCCAATAATGATGACAGCTTCCATAACTACAAAATCTGCTGCACCAGGCAGATTTTTGTGCAAAATGCAAATTTCTATGCTGGGAGAAAAAATGAATAATGTGGTCATTCTAAGTAATGAATGTAAATGCAAGGAAATACATTTTGGCGTGAGACAGAAATCATTCATCTGTCATGGCAAGAGCTGTGCTCAATGCAATTGTACAAGGCCACTCTTCCCATCTGAGCTCTAGAGGAGGGATTTTAGGAGAGAGAAGTTTAACCTGCCCTTAGTTACCCATCATGCTGTTGACAGGGTTTTGATTCGAACACAGAAGCACCAACCCCCTGTCTTTCTTTTTTTTTTTTTTAACCTCTTCAAAGATGAACCATAGGTTCTCCTGGGTTGTGAAATGAGGGGATATTAGCTTGGTCCAGAATCTCAAAGGCCATGAGTTTTCTCTATCATGAGGCATGAACTGTCTCTGTCAAATCTTACAACAGGGAGGCATGAGTTGTCTCCATCATGCCTTACATCAAGGAAGATTCAGGTTGTCCATCAAAAAGAACATGACATTAAGAGCCACTTAACAGTATAGTTTGCCAAGAGCGGGGGAAAGTGAAACCTGTTTTCTCTATGCATAGTCAACAAGTGAGATCTGACCGGGTGTAGGTACAGCTGGAGGGGCACACTTGGTGGTGTCTTGCGTATCACAGTTCATGGCATTTGTATACCTCGCTCCAAGAAAATAGGAAAGAATTCCAAGTGCACTTTATCTTTGTCTATGACAGCATCCTGGGAGTTATTCTCTATGGGAGACGCTGAGACACCGATTGGTTAAGACCCTTACCTCAAGCTACAGTGAGATTAACAGCACTGGGGAGAAAGGGGAATCCCTGATTTTTAGACTCCATTTTGCCCTGTTCTAGAATAAATTTGCTTTCCCTTAACCATTCCACGGCACACACTTGTACGGTCATAGCAGCAATGACCAGTCAATAATACTGAAATTTTATTTTCGATAACCCAAACTGGGTTATAGTTCACCAATAATATCCTTAAAATGTACCCCTATGGCTGCAGTTCACTCTAAGAAAATCCTTAAGAATTTGAGAAAATTAAGACTTATAAAATCAGAGATTGTCTGTTGCTTTATAAAAGAATTTTTCATTAAAAAAATATTTACCTTGGGATGATTTTCAAGAGCCAAGTCTTCTAGGGTCATTCAAACTACATTTTTAATTTTTTTTTAATCCACTGAAATACAGCTTTTCACAAATTCATGTTGAGATGAAGTAAGGTACACTTGTAAACATTGCCACCAACTAGCTAAAAGGACCATTGGAGAGAGGAAAACTGGTGACCTGCCCACCTTTATATGAGAGGCACAGAGAATTAGGGATGGAATCAGCATTCTGCCATGTTTGCTGGAGGCTGGGATATGGCAGCCAGCAATGACGGGCTGTAGAAGGATCAAGCTCCCACCTGATTCTCCTGAGGTCGTGCTGTTGGGAGCTGTGATGTATTGACTGCAGTATAGTGATGCAGCCAGCAACTCAGCAACCACTCGGGAAAGAAGGATCTAGACCATAGTTTTTCCCCCTGAGCAGTGCCTCCCAAGACAAAGTAGCTAAGCTCCTCCTACTGATGTGCTGGCTTCCTCCCACACAGTAGTGTTCGGTTTTTGCTTCTAGTTTTTACATTACAAGCCACCATTGAGAAATGGGTTGACTGCACCCCCCTAAACATGGAACTCTGGGGAAAAACTTAGAAAGAGCTTCCCTGAGTCCACATTCTTCAAAAAAAGAAAATAATAATAATTGGGTTCAGTTCCCCACATCCCCCTCCCAAATTTCTTGGGTGCAAAACTACTCCTCACGAGGCCCTCCTCCAAGCCACACTCATGAGAATCAGGGCCCAGAGCAGCACTCAGCGCACCTAGTCCTACTCTCTCCTTCCCAGAAGGAGAAAAAGGTTCTGAAAGGGCGTAAGTCTTCACCAAGATTCCCTAGCCAGTTCTTCAGAGGGTCAGGCCTTCTCTCCCTCTGTCCTCCAGAACTCAGACCACTTTGCTAGACCTTCTCTTACTACAATGGCAAGGATAAATCAAAGGGTAGATAATTACATCACTTTTGTTTGGTTTAGAAAGTACAGGAAGCAAATGCCTAGCCTCCTTCTTATCTTTTCCTTGACTGGACTTGAAATCACTAGGCTATGTCGAAGCGCATCTGAAATGACCATAGACAAGCTAAGTCACCGGGAGAAGCTGACCCTACCACAGAGTTTCTGTATAAACAGCCCTAAAGTTGGAAACTTCACTTGAAGACTCTTGAAATCTGACTGTCCTTCATCACAGACAAGGACGCATTAAAGCATCTTCGTCCCATGCGAGATGTTGCCTTTGAACTATGTCGTAGGAACGTCCTTACATCAAAGTGAAGCCAAAAGAGCTGGGCTATAAATTCCAAATGGTACAAAATCATACCAAAAGTAAGTATAAAATTTTATTGAAATGCAGCAGTGTAGATCTCCTGAAGTTTCTCCTCTCCCATTTAAAGAGAAGAGTGTGGTAACTTGGAGGTTTTGCTCACCGCTGACGTACATCAGCTATTTTCTTCTGCACAGCAGTGCACGGGCTTGGAATCCTGGGGAATTTTCTCTGTGCTGTTCTGACTTGCACAATACAGAGGCTGATTTAATTTGACAGCAAAGTAACACCAAGCCCCCAAAATAAAATTACCAAGATGTAAAACAGCGTCAAAACTCCAATTAGTTTTGTAACCTTGAAGCTTCTGGAGGAAATCTGAAAGGCTCCCGTCACGATAAGCAGGCATCAATTTAAGCTGCAGAGATTACAAAAATGTAACCCTCTAATTGAAACTGCTCAGAGCACAATATGACAGAGAGAATTGGAGGAAAACAAGTGAATTTCCCCCCTCAAAAATGACTCATTACAGAGACTGTTCTATCAACTTTTAACACAATGTTCCTTTTGCAAGAGCTGGGAAAACCAAGGGTTCCAGAGGTCTCCACAGAAAAGGCACCAGGAACACAAGCGAAACATGCCGTGTCATTGAATCACATGTAAGCATGGGCCATGTGTGCAACATTGACAGACACTCGGTATTTCACCAGATCATCGGCATTTTGAAGTATATTTACAGCTTCCACTAAGGAGGCAAATTACTGAGCCCAACCTCCAGTTTTTGGAGGAATCTGGAATGAACAGAAGTATCTCACGGCCCAGTTCACACCCCAGCTCCTTTGCAGGCTTCCCCAACTTTCCCAAGTACCATTACCCTCTTTGAAGCCAACCCCAAGCTCACTGATGGAGGAGACCTGTCACCTTGACCCTGGTTCAGAAGCAAGTCAACTGTGGCTCTCTGGGTCAATGCCAGTTTCCTGGGTAAGGCAGTGAGGAACCAAAGCAGAGGACACAGCCAGGAGTCAAGCCACAGTCCTCCTGCAGGTCAACCTTTCTTACACTTTGTTTCACTGCCACCTCTGCCCTGCTGGCACCTTGTGAGCAGGGCATCTGGGGAGGAGTGAGGCTGAGCTTGGGTTTCAGAGTGGGTTGGGGACATATTAGAAAAACCTCCAGATGGCTTTCCTCTCTGCAGGGGCTTCATGAATAGAGTTCATTTCTGCCACTCACCTGATGGCATTGCCTGCAAAGCATCAACCATCTTTCTCTGGAAGCGGAGAAAAGACAGACACCATCTTTCTCTGGAAGTGTCAGATTTCTATAACTAACCGATCTTCATCATCGCTGCTGGTGTCACTGGACTCCACACGAGTTTGCTTTCTCATTCCTTCCAAACTTCTCTTCCTGAGGGTTTTCAAAGAGGCTGCAGGGATCTCCGTGGGCAGCCCTGGGTTAGAAGGGACGGCATCATCCTTTAGAGCCACAAATCCTGTTCCTTGACATTTCACACTGTCCGGTCCTACCTGAGGGCAGGGGACCAGCCCTTCCCTACACCCACATTGCCCCCCAGAAGGAAAACATGACTTGTGTTTCCCTTCCTCTTGGTGTGAACTAGCTGAACCTGGTCCTAAAGCTGGTATTTCAAGATGAATTTTTCCAAAGGACCCTGGTGTAACTGAACCTGAAATTCTCTGCCCAGATGAAGGCTTCCCTGGCAAAAGGCTTGGGGACACACCCTCTGCTATCGTTTTTTTGTCTGGAGAGCTTTGTGTGAGAGTCTCCTCTTCACCCTGGCTGTGGTCTTGCGGTTCCACACTGTGAATTTCCAGGGTTGTGTGGCCTGCTCTTGCCCCCAGGGAAGGACAGACGACAGCTGCAGAGGTAGCAAGGTCATGGCCGAGAGAGGTTCCTTTGGACACAAAGGAAGAAGGCTCTTGAGCATCTGAGAAAACGCATGGTGTGGGGTCTGTCGAGACGTGCTGCTGGGAGGGCAGCAGGTGAGTCTCCGATGGTTCCACGTCGAGACCTTTGCTGAGGGCTGGAAGTCTCTCATTAGCCTCCAAGGAGTCAGATGGTAGAGATAAACCTGACCCCACAGCTGTGATTAGAGGACAACCAGCCCCATGCTCACCAGTAGATGAAATCTCCTGCAACAAAGTGCAAAGGAAAATAAATGGAGGGAAAAAAAGGTTAATTGGTACCAAAAAACTTGTGGCCAGAGATGTGGTCCTCAATGAGAACAAGGACTGGAGGTCCTGATTCTTTACCTAGTGTGAACCTCGATACAATGTTCTCTTCAGTTTCCATTAATAACTAATAGATGCATTAACTCCAGGAGAGTTCCCTGTTGACACACAATAAGCTACAGAGACTGCTCTGTATTTTTGTCTGGACTTAAGAAAACTCAATCACTCACTTATCCAACCAGCTCTGAGCACCCGGTTTTAGATCATTACTTAATGTGTACTACTCAATGTGTGTGTATGTTCAGTCCTGTCCAACTCTTTGAGACCCCCTCACTGTAGCCCACTAGACTCCTCTGTTTTGGGGGATTCTCCAGGCAAGAAAATGAGTGGGTTGCCATCTCCTCCTCCAGGGGATCTTCCTGACCCAGGGATCAAACCTGCCTCTCCTGCATTGGCATGTGGGTTCTTTACCACTACCACCAACTGGGAAGCATCTTTATTCAAGTATGAATTATAAAGGGACTTGGGATTTTTTTGTTAATCGACTGTGAGATCATCCCAGTGGTTCACCATCCACTCATTCAGCACCGTGTTTGAGGCATCTGTTTGCCTCAAGGGGCTTTTTATGCCAGGAAACTTCTCTGGGGGTCCTGAGTGAGTTCCACCACACTGGACACTAACAAGAAAAAGAGAGGCATAAATCTAGACCACAGATGGGTACTGCTGCTGCTGCTGCTAAATCGCTTCAGTCATGTCCAACTCTGAGCGACCCCGTAGATGGCAGCCCACCAGGCTCCCCCATCCCTGGGATCCTCCAGGCAAGTACACTGGAGAGGGTTGCCATTTCCTTCTCCAATGCACGAAAGTGAAAAGTGAAAGTGGAGTTGAGTCGCTCAGTTGTGTCCAACTAGTAGCGACCCCATGGACTGCAGCCTACCAGGCTCCTCTGTCCATGGGATTTTCCAGGCAAGAGTACTGGAGTGGGGTGCCATTGCCTTCTCTGACAGATGGGTACAGACAACTTGAAACCACAGTTCCCACCTTTGCGATCGGTCTGTCTGTGTCCCCGATGGTTCTTAAGCTTGTGTTAGGACAGAAACTCCGGGAGACATGTCCACTCTCCTCTTCCTCCTGCTCTCTGTTCTCAGTGCGAACAGATGATTCTGAGGTGACACACGAGGGCTCCCCTGACGGATTCACACCTGAAGTGGGGGCACACAGATACATGCCTGAAATTACAAAATCAGCCAATAGCCACTTCCCAGGGGTTGACCTATGTCTTCGATACCAGCTCCAAGCTCATCAACTGCATCCTACATGGCATGTCCACCAACTTGATTTACCTTGAATCAGTGCACATGGTCAAATAAAATGTCTCCACTTCTGCCAAGGAGAGAGATGGAAAAACCAATTCCCAAGGTAGAAAAATCCCTTGATTACAGATATTTTTTAAAATATTTCATGTGGATCTTTTTTTTTTTTTTTTCCGTTAGAATCATCTTCCTTGCCACATTGGTTAATTTTGGATTGGCTTGAATTCTGTGGTCATTCAACTGAGGCCAGAGTGGAAATATTGAGAAAGGAAATTTCCCTGTTATGTTGGATGTCTTGATCTCCATCAGAGCACTGACAGCAGGGGGGTGATGGGTTTTTGTGTTGCTGTTGTTTTGTGGTGGTTTTTGTGATGAGTGTGGGAAGAGGGGCTACAAAGACATGGCCTTGACAATCCCCAGCAAATATCACCTCCCTTTCAAGGGAACCTTACCCTGTCTTCCATTTTGTCATTTTGGCCAGGGACATAGGTCAGAAGGATCGCGGAATTTCAGAGCGTGTAGATCCCATCATGAGAGCAGAGCAGAAAAGCATTCTATAAGGACTGTGTTGCCAGAGAAAAGGGTTTAAACCACTTTTCAGTTTATGAACTTTAAAAAAAACTTTGCGTGCTGCAGCCTATGGGGTTGCAAAGAGTCAGATATGACTAGGTGGCTGAACAACAACAACGTAGCTGATTTACAATTTTGTGCCAATATCTGCTGTAAGCAAAGTGACTCAGTTATACACATATGCGCGCTAAGTCACTTCAGTCGTGTTCGGCTCTCTGCAACCCTATGGCCCATAGCTGGACAGGCTCCTCTGGCCATAGGATTCTCCAGGCGAGAATACTGGAGTGGGTTGCCATGCCCTCCTCCAGGCGATCTTCCTAACCCAAGGATCAGACTTGCATCTTTTATGTCTCCTGCATTGGCAGGTGGGTTCTTTACCGCTGAGCCACCTGGGAAGCCCTAGACATATAGGCGTCCTTTCTTATATTCTTTCCATTATAGTTTATCATAGGATATTGAGCGTAGTAGAGCTCCATATGCTCAACAGTAGGAACTTGTTGTTTATCCATCTTATATACAATAGTTTACACCTGCTCATCCCAAACTTCCAGTCCTTCCCTCCCCCACCCCTCCCCCCTTGTCAATGTACCTTTAAATCTGCTTTTTTTTTGATTAACATTACCCATGCACGGGTTTTTTTTTTTTTTTTTTTAAGTTGTCATGCTACTTAAGAAAAACAGCCACACCTGCCCACCCACTCATTTTTTCCCACTTGAGATTCCTTTCATGTTTATCTCCTTCTCTCCTAAGGACAAGCATGTAGCATTACTTCTAGATTCCCCTTTTCCACTTTGGAGAACAGCTGATGATGTCATGAGAGGAGCGGCGGGTTTAGAACCCTCGTCCACAGCCTATCACCCCACTCGCGGGCACACATTCCTCCCCGCTCTCCTCTCTTCAGTCATGTGTTATATGACTATGCTGTCAAGATTTTGTTGAGGATATGCAATGTTTACATCCTCCTGTTCAGGAACATGCTTTTCACCGCCAAGTCAGGTGGTGTGCCATGATTACATTGCCTTTCTTGCCAACACTGTTTTTCCTAGAATCAATCATTATTTTGTCTTCTTCTGCCTAGATTTTTGCACGAATTTATTACCAAAACCACCTCCCATTTCCTTCCCAGTTGTCTTTTAGTTCATTTTATTCATTCATTTCATTGCCACTCAGAACTTTCTGACCTATTCCCAGTGGACCACGGCTCCCTAGGCCCAAAGTAGCGGCTGAGCCAATGCATCTCCCTGCACCCCCATCCTAACAATTTTCTTCACCTCTGGTTCCCGGACACCCCCCCACACCCTCCCGCCC
>SJYA01001889.1:218852-316991 GCA_006410615.1 Neotragus moschatus
GGGCCGAACACACACACATACACAGACACACACACACATACTTCTTTTTCCTGGGTTTGCTTTCTTTGCGTTCTTTCCTAATGCAAAGCTTCTGGCAATTTCATGAGAAAGGGTGAAATAACATTCTTTAGACTTCAACGAGCGGCTTGTCTGGATACAGCTGTCTGAATTAAAATTCATCTTTTCAGTTTTGAAAAACTGAAGATGTGGCTCCACAGAGCTCTAGCTATTGAGAAGTCTGGAGCCAACATGATTTACTGTTCCCAGTCCTTTGGAGGAAACGGTTTTGTTTTTCTCTCTGGAAACGCCTACGCTCCTTTTTATGACGGTGTCACTATAATCCTGAGTCTATTTCCATTCAATTTCTGTACACTTTAAATGGGTCCTTTCAGTCTGAACCATGTCTTTATGTTTTACAAAAATATATTATTTCTTTGGTATATTTTTTCCTTATGTTTTTTCTTTTTTAGCTAGAACTGCTCTTACTAGGTTATTAGACCTCTTGAGTTAACCCTCTATTTTTCTTTTCTCTCCTATTTTCTACTTCTTTTTCTTCCTTTGGGGGAATTTCTTCAACTTTCTACTCCAGCTTATAAGTGTCTGTGTCTGTTGTTGTTGTTCAGCCGCTGAGTCGTGTCTGACTCTCCCAAAGACTGCAGCATGCCAAGCCTCCCTGTCCTTCACTATCTCCCAAAGTTTGCTCAAACTCATGTCCATCGAGTCAGTGACACCATCCAACCACATCATCCTCTGTCACCACCTTCTCCTTTTGCCCTCAATCTTTCCCAGCATCAGAGTCTTTTCCAATGAGTTGGTTCTTCGCATCAAGTGGCCAAAGTAGTGGAGTTTCAGTTTCAGCATCAATCTTCCTTAAAGGAAAGATTGATATGTCCGTATCATGTTTTTAATTTCCAAGAGCCCACTCTTAGAATAATTAATTATTTCAAGATTATTAATTATTCCCATAATTAATTATTATTATTATTATTGTCCCTTGTTTATAGCATCCTGTTACTACTTCATGGCACAGCATCTTCTGGCCTATCTCAGCCAAGATATTGCCATTGTTGTCATTGCTGAAACTTGCCTGTCCCTACACTGTCTATTTTCTAGGTTCCTTTGTTTCTGTTTGCTTTAATCTCTCTTTCATATTTAAAGGCTTCCCTGAGATATCCAGCAATCTATCTGCCCATGTTTTAGAAGTAGGTACTGAAAAGCTGGTTAGAAACTCTACAGATGTAAAGTGTCCATTGTGGATCTCGCTGCAGGGTTATCTTGTCGCCTTGTTGACGTGGAAAACCCTGAAGTAATCCACTTTGGGTCTCCACACAGGCTAGTCAACTTTTGCAGAAGGAGTTCTCTGATGTCCTGCCTGGAAATTGTAAGGCAGGTGTCAGCATTTTGCAGTTCAAATTGGGATTGGGCAGGGAGGGGCTCAACATCCGGTGCCAACCTTTGGTTAAACCCTCTGTTTTCAACCTAGTCCCCTTGCTCCCCAGCATTTTGTAGGGTCTCCAGAGACTAAGCCCCAAGCATTATTTGGGGATGAGAGTAAAGGATGTGATCAGGATCTGAGAATCAGTGGCAGGGTGGAGGTTTCAGGGGGGTGGGGAGTGGTTAACCAACACTTCTGTTTTCAGTCCCACTGGGTACCATGAATTTCTTAATATCCAGGACTTGACCACTATTAAATCAGGATGAAGTTTGCTTGGGTCTGCTACTCAGTGACCATTCAGCCTCTGCATTCTAATCCCCACAACCGTGGCACTCTTTCTTCTCTGGGTACCTAGTGCCTGTAGACCTGGACATTCCAAACACATTCCTCACTAACTTCTGAGTTTTTAGAGGAAAGTGGAAGAAGGTGAACATGCTCTCTCCTCCATCTTGAACTCAAAGGGACAGATCCACTTTTTATACCTTCGGGACAGGTCCCTAGATGACCTGAGCACACTAATCTTGAGCAAATCAGCTTAAACATCTACCCAAGTTGCCATGATTTGGCAAAGGAAGTTGTGATTTTCCCTTTAATACAGTCTTTACTTGAGCACCACCATACCACAATCATCTAAAGACATAGCCCCAGGATTTTGGTATTTCATTCATCCACTCAACAAACATGTTTTGGGCTCCTCCAAGGAACCAGGCACCATGTTCAACCCTAAGGAATCAGAGAACGAGACCAAGATGCCCTGGTTCTTATGAGACTTTGCTCCAACAAGGAAGAGAAACAGAGGCATATAAGGTAATTGAGGTTGTGATGGTGGTCAAGAAGGAAAGAAATGAGGGGTGGGTACTCCAGGGAGGACCAATACAGAGGAGGCTATGACAGAAATGCAGTAAACAGGGAAGGGAGAATGATACTGAGAGTGATAATAAACAGAGTCTTATAGAGAGTGACAGTATCCAAGGGGCAGATTACAGAGAGTAACTGGGGGTGGGACAGTTAACTGGCTTGCCTAGTAGAGGAAGGTATCTCTGATAAGGTGACACTGGAAATGAGACCTTCAGGATCAGGAAGAACCAGCCCTCAAAGGCCATTCCAGACAAAGGAGAAACGGAGGCAGGGGCCCTGCAGTGGGATGGAGCTCAGAGGATGGACCCAGTGGAAGGAGGCTTTGCTGGAAGCACAGTGGAGAGCAGGGGGCTCGGGTCTTGTAGGATGCAAGAAGTCCTGGGAGGGGGTTAGATTTTATTTACCATTCATTGTGAAGAAACCAGTGTTTCCATCAAGAAGTCTACATCCTCTAAAGATGCACATGGATACTATACAGAGACTGAATTGGGGGGAGGGCAGTGCAGTGGGAAAACCAGTTACAAGGTTCCCAGGGTCATCTAGGGGACTGTGGGGATGGCATGGCTAGGGCAGTGGGGAGAGAAATGGAGAACATAGTTTTGAGATCATTTTCATTCTCACCTATGAAAAACCACCCAAAGACAATAATGTTGAAAGATGTTTCTAGAGTCCCAGAGTCTACCAGGCCCACGCGCCTCACTCTTAAGTGGATTAAGCCATGTCCCCAGTGACAAAACCACCAGGCAATTCATTCAATTCAATGAAGAGTAAAAACCAATTAGTATAGAGAAAATAATCAGATTGGTCAAGCATCTTCTCAGCAGGTTGTTTGGGTTTTTAAGCTTAACGAAAAGGCCATGTGTGCCTTTGACCAATAACTTCTGACTCATCGGAGAAAGCGAGGGGAGAAAATCTGTTGATTTAATTTGCTTGTGACCTACAGTCTACAGAGAAAAGAGAGTTATCTTTAATCATTGTGAAAAATGCCCAAATAATGTCACTAAATTGTGTTAAATGAATTGAGATTCTTGGAAAAGGACAGCACCCTTGCTTTTAGATGGATGGCCCATTTCAAAAACTTTTCAGGTCCAATGTTAAAGCACAGAACAGGGTCCTGTTTATGTTCTGGCATCATTCTATGAATCACTTCATACATCTTCAAAAATTGTGGATTTCTATGTCCTATGGCAATCTTTGCAGATTCAACTGCTCTTATGCAATCATCAGCATCTTATTATTAGAGAACTCATCTCTCACCACAGCTCTGCGTGCCATTCTGTTCCCCCATTGCCATTAACGGCTGCATGTTCAATAATTTCCCTCAGAAATAACATGCTTCTCTGGTGGTTCAGACGGTAAAGCATCTGCCTGCAATGCAGGAGACCCGGGTTCGATTCGTGGGGGGAAGATCCCCTGGAGAAGGATTTGGCAATCCATTCCAGCACTCTTGCCTGGAAAATCCCATGGACAGAGGAGCCTGATAGGCTACAGTCCATGAGGTCGCAAAGAGTTGGACACGACTGAGCGACTTCACTTTCACTTTCAGAAATAACTGCCAAACCATGTGGAGAGAGGAAGAGACTGCTTAGTGTGGCAACAAATTTAAATTCAGCCAGCTTGCAACAGCAATAGGAAACTGTAAATATTTAGAAGGAAAATGGAATGAAGAAACGACACCATGAAACTTACAGCTTAACTGGTGACACCCTTAATGCCAAGCCACCTGCCAGCTGTGTCATAGCGAGGCCATATTAAAATGCTAATAGACATATTACTCAAACATCATTATCTGGAAATGTAAGAAATTCAATGCTTTTTCATCAGTTGCCCCAAATCACCCCAAACCTCCAAGAATTTAGAGTCCAAAGATGATGAATTATAAGAAAGGAGTAAAAAGGAGTCTTCCACGTGGGCCTCGTTAAGTAAACTGTAAGTATCAACAAGATCTCAGGAGTAATTACCAGACTAGTAATTTATCTGAGATGACATTGTTTACAAACATCCCTGCCACTGAAAGATGCACAATGTGCTAGCATTTAAAGTTTGCAATTACTTCAGGAAAGCCAGGCAGAGAGCTAAATGGAGTCACAATGTGGGCAGTTATTTGCTCATATTCCAAATACTAGTTGAGCCCATTTTTCTGGGTCCATATTTTTGTTTTGTTTTGTTGATGTTGCTTTTTAAACTTGAGAACGTATTTATTTTTGGCTACAATGGGTCCTCATTGCTGCACTTGGGCTTTCTCTAGTTGCACTGAGCAAAGGCTACTCTTTGTTGAAGTAACTTCTCTTGTTGAGGTGGCTTCTCTTCTTGCAGAGCACAAACTGTAAGCACCAAGGCTCAGCACTTCTGGTTCACAGGCTTAGTTGCTCTGTGGCATGTGGAATCTTTCCAGACCAGGGATCAAACCCATGTCCCCTGCATTGGCAGAAGGATTCTTATCCACTGTACCACCAGGGAAGTCCTTGAGTCCCTATTTCTTGAGCTATTTATAAGTCCATGTGACTGTGCCTAAATATTTATTGCTGACCACAGTCAACACTCTGCCAGGAACTGTGCTGAACACAGGCAATTTATTCAGTGACCAAGGCAGACACCTTTATGGAAATGACAGTCTAATGGGGAAGAAATTCAGCCAGCAAATTATGACACCAAAAAATGACCTACAAACAACAAATGCTAGAAAAGATGTGGATAAAAGGGAACCCGCCTGCACTTGTCAGTTGAAATATAAATTGGTGCAGCCACTCGGAAGAACATTGTGGAGGTTCCTTAAGAAACTAAAAGTAGAGCTATCATATGATCCAGCAATCCCACTCCTGGGCATATATCCAGAGAAAACCATAGTTCCAAAGGATACATATACACCAATGTTCATTGCAGAGCTGTTTATAATAGCTAAGACATGGAAGCAACCTAAATGTTCATCAAAAGATGCATGGATAAAGACAATGTGGTATATATGTACAATGGAATACTACTCAGCCAGAAAAAGGAACAAAATAATGCCATATGCAGCAACATGGATGGACCTAGAGATTGTCATACTAAATGCAGTCAGTCAGAAAGAGAAAGAAAAACACCATATGATACCACATATATGCAGAATCTAAAATATGACACAGATGAGTTTGTCTGCAAAACAGAAACAGAGTCACAGACAGAGATCAGACTTGTGGTTGCCAAGGGGGGATGTGGAGGGGTACTTGGAGGATGGATGGATTAGGAGTTTGCGATTAGCAGCTGCAAACAATTATATACAGGATAGATAAACAACAAGGTCCTACTGTACAGCACCGAGAACTATATCCAACACCCTGTAACAAATCATAATGGAAAAGAATGTGAAAGAAATATTTCAAAATATAAAATTTCAATTTAAAAAAAATCACCAAGTAGATGTAGCAAGGATGCTAGAAGGAAAAAGCAAAGGGTGCAATAAGATGGTGCAAGGGGGTCCTGATCCCACCTGTATCCATGAACAGGAGTAAAACCATGCACGTTGTAAAACCGTTAACCCACACCACCTATTTGGGGCTGGTTTTTTCTCTACCTAGTCTGAATCATTCATTTGAGTACTTATTCAACCAATAGTTTTAAGGCTCTCAGATTGGACTAAAATTTTTTGCAAGTAAATCCATTCATTTCTGCAGTTCTATTACAATTTCTGTTTGTAAGGAACTCCAGAGAAGAAAAATGTACAGCTGAAAATGATGGAAGGAAGAAGCTTTATTCACAGGCAGAGGTGGGGACTTTCATTCCAATCAGAAAATGATCAAAAGTGGGTGGGCCATGGGCAATAGGGAGCAAGTTGTGCCTGATTCTAGTTCCACAGATAGACAGGGACTGGAGAGAGAGAACCAGGAAAAGTTATTTATCCAGAGCAGCCTTGAGCATTTTTGTGCTATCCCAATGCAATCTTTGGAATGGCCTCTAACTAACCACAAATGAATCTTTTATTCAGAAACACTTTCCTAGTGGCTCTCATCTCTTTTCTATTCCTCTGATGAAAGGCAATCAGGACAAGAAATCTCCCTGCACAGAAATGCTTTACCTAAACTATGTTTAGTGGAAATTGCTGTTTACAATCATGCTTGAAGTTAACAGTTGGATCCTGTCCAGACAACAAGAGAGTGACTTTATAATGGAGAGTGAAAACAGAATGATGAAATCATGTCAGGAAAAGAAATGACCAAAGAAATGGCCACCTGAGACCTTAAATGCTGAGATGGATGCAACCCATCCACCCTCTGTATCATTATTTTAAGTTTCCTGTTGCTAAATGCAATTGTCTACAAAGGTCCCTTCCCCAGGACCTAACTGATACACTCACGATGGCTTCTCATCTTTCCTGGAGATTTACACCTTGGAAGGGAGGAGAAATTACTCTTTTTCAGCAATACCAGAGCTTGGCGACTTAACTATTAATAATAGCTTTAGGGAAAGAATGAATACCTCTCTATTAGTTCTAATGAGAAAAGATGTAGGAAAGTCATTAGCTCCTGTCAGAGGAGGAGAGCAAAGCCAAAGTGGGAGAAGAGCCCAGGAGAGACCCCTCCTCTGCCTTCCAAATTCTTTCGAATGCTCAGGAACATGCTGAGGACTCTTGTGAGAACAGAAGGGAAGAAGGTTGCTGGCCCGAGGTTCTGAGTCACAAAAAGAAACTGCTACGGAAAACCAGGAGAAAAGGCACAGTCATCCTTTATTCTGGAGACGTATTCAAGCCTCTTCATCCAGTGTTTGGAAATTGGCCCTTTTAAGTGTGTGCAATTAGGAAGAGTTTTTACTTGAGAAACCACCTATAATCATGGCCATGTCTACACCTCTGTTCCTGAGATGAAAGCAAAGCATTTTGATCACATTCTCCATTCAGATATTTTCTTCCAACTCTGAGAACAGGGTTGGTTTGAAATCTTTCCGTGACATTAAAGCTTGGTCGTGTACAGAGTTCAACAATGTTCCTTCAGGAAGCAAGACAGATGCCTTCAGGATAAAGACAAGTAATGAAAGCAACTCAGGAACATTCTTGGAAAAGCTTTTCTGAACAACTACTGAAGAAAATGCGTCTAGTGGGTCAAAGACAGTGGTTTTCAGCCAGAGGTGATGTCTAGGGACTTGACCTCACATTGGAGGGGTCTCACAGGATAGACCCCCATCCCAATCTGGATGGACCCAACCCCAAAGGTCAACAGGGTCACCACTGGGAAACCCTGGTTGAAACCAAAAATCATAAACTCAAAAGCTACAGGGCAAGGTCAGTAACAGAAACAAGGACTGTGGATGAAGAAGGACTGGCCCAGTCCCAAGGGCCAGGCTGCTCCTCAACCCCCACTCACCGAGACCAGCAAGGACCAAGAGTCCAGTTTGCTGGAGCTATCGGTTTTTCATGAGAAACCAGAAATCTGAGCTCCATGGTTCCCTTTTAAACACTGATAAATTAATTTTCAAACTACATCACTGTACTAACCAACCTATCTGTGGCCTGAATGCCACCAAGAGAGGCCAATGAGTGACCCTTTGTCAGGGAAGAGGTTCAGGGGCACCAAGGATGAAGGCAAGGCTTTAGTCTCCACTCAGCCTCTGCTCTTTTGCAGAAGCAAAGTTTCTTTTAAAAAAAAATACTGTCAAAAAGATATTTATGGGAGAGTAATCCTGTTTTTGAAAAGTAATTTAGTAGTGTCTTATAAAATGAAATTTATAATTATAAAACGTGCCTTGATCCAGCAACTACTCTCTGGGAAATTGAGCAAGAATATTTACTGCAGCAATAGCTGTGGTAGGAAAACCAACAGCAATCAACAGGAACATCCATCAACAGAGGAAGAGTTGAATAAATAAATTATGATACAGCTATACTGTGGGACTTTTGTGCCATTATTAAAATGATCTATCCATCAATCTATAATATTTGCCTAGAGTTACATACAAGATATATTAAGATGAAAAGAGTTGTAGATGACTGAATACAGTGTGAGCTCTTATTTTGTGTAAACAACAAAATAAAGTGTCTGTCCATATTTTTATGTATGGATGCGTGATGGGGCATCAACCCAACTCTGGCAGCCTCTAGGGCCCACGAGGCTGGGGACTGTCAAATTTTCCTTGCGTATGTCAGTGTTGCTTTCTTTGTTGCAACAAGTATGGTATGGTTTTATTAGTCTGAAAGAAAAATTAGAGGCCAATAATGTCATTGGCTTTAAAACTGAGACTGAAACTCATGAGATAAAACTCCAGAGTGTGCAAGGCAAATCATTTCTATCAGAACAAGGAAGACCGTCATCTGTTCAGTTCAGTTGCTCAGTCGTGTCCGACTCTTTGCGACCCCATGAATCACAGCACACCAGGCCTCCCTGTCCATCACCAACTCCCGGAGTTCACTCAGACTCACATCCATCGAGTCCGTGATGCCATCCAGCCATCTCATCCTCTGTCGTCCCCTTCTTCTCTTGCCCCCAATCCCTCCCAGCATCAAAGTCTTTTCCAATGAGTCAACTCTTCCTGTGAGGTGGCCACAGTACTGGAGTTTCAGCTTTAGCATCAGTCCTTCCAAAGAAATTGGGTTGATCTCCTTCAGAATGGACTGGTTGAATCTCCTTGCAGTCCAAGGGACTCTCAAGAGTCTTCTCCAACACCACAGTTCAAAAACATCAATTCTTTGGCGCTCAGCCTTCTTCACAGTCCAACTCTCACATCCGTACATGACCACAGGAAAAACCATAGCCTTGACTAGATGAACCTTAGTCGGCAAAGTAATGTCTCTGCTTTTGAATATACTATCTAGGTTGGTCATACTCTCATAACAATAGGTCAGTTTCTCAGGGTGAGAAACACACAAGGTTGAGAGCCACACAAAAGGAAAAGGAAAATATATTTTTCCATCTTTTAACCAAATCTGAAGTACTTCTGCTCTATCCTTATTTTTTTTGTATGAAATTTTGCTGCTTCCAAGTAATCATTTTCCAATCTCTCTCTCTCTTTTTTTTTTTTTCCCAGAAACCACTTTTCTCTATGGTTTAAATTTCTCTTCTCTTTCTCTGATGAAAAGCAATCAGTTTGAGAACACTTCACTTACCATTTTCTCCAAAAAAACATATTTAGTGGGAAAGTATGCTTAAAATCTTTTGGTAAGTTGAAACTTTAAATCATCCTCAGACAAAAAGAGACTGCCTTAAAATAAAGAGAGGACAAATTGTGGGGAAGAGGGAAAATGAAATGAAGAACAAAAAACCCCAGCTAATATTATTTGAATTATTTAATGCCAAAATTGAATCAAGAGAACCTACTTTAGAGATCATTACTTTCAAACTTCCTTAACTCTAAATGAAAGTTGTAGCAGAAAAAAAAAAAAAAAAAAGAAGAAGTTCAGGCTTTTGGAATATAATTGATGTGTTTAGGCAATTGCCTCATCATTTCTTAAGATTTACACCCTTAGAAGGAGGTGTTATCCTTGTTTCAGCGATTCCGTAAGCAATATTACTTACTAATGGCTTTAGGAAAAGAATATCTCCCCATTAAATCTGACAGGAAAAATAATGGTACGGAGCCATTAGCTCTAGTCAGAGGCAGAGAGGGAGTTGGTGGGTGAGGGAACCCTGGAGTTCAGGCTGCCATTTTGTTTCTCTCGGGGAAACGTTTGGAGGTGATTTGTGACAACGGGAGCAGGTCAGGAGTGACATGAAGTAAACCCACCCCCACCCCCCATCTCCACCAGTCCCAGTTCACACACAACTAACAGAAGTTGAAAGGGTGAAAAGATGAAAACAATTCAAATGTACTTAATTTCAGAGAATTACATCACTGTCCTCATATAATATTGAGCTATTCCACCTTTTCAGTAGGATTCAGTAAACCTTTTATTTCAGGAAATACCTGTCAGAGAAGTTCTCTTTACCTTTTCTTTTTTTTTTTTTTTTCAGTGAAAGATAGCTGCTTTGACAATGTCTGCCTCAGAAGAATTTTTCCTCAACTATGTTAATGAAAAAAAAAAAATCAGTTAAAATATTTCAGTCACTTAAAAGCTTAGGTATGGACAGAAAATTCAAAAGAAAAGATTCCAGTGAGAAAGAAAGCATAGATGTGCCTCCTTCACCCTGGAATTAAATATGGGTTTATTGTCAATGACTTAAGCAGCTCAACTCTGCGTCACTGATGTAGTGTACATGTAGCTGAAGAGAGGAAAATTAAGACATAATTACATAAAGATTGGTATTGTGGTAAATGCCACAAAGGAGACAGGTTATGAATCACAGCACAAGGACATCTAATTAGGCTTGAGAGGAAGTGCCCAGCCTGAGGAATCAAGAAAATGTCACCTTGCAGAACCAGCCAAGGATTGCACTGCCTCTGTAGACTGCCTTGGGTGGTACAGTCATTTCAACAATATTGATTCTTCCTATCCAAGAACACAGTGTCTGCTTCAGTTTCTTTCTTCGGTGTCTTATATCAGAGTTTTGCCTCCTTTGGTAGGTTTATTCCCAAGTATTTTCTTCTTTCTGATGAGATGGTAAATGGGGTTGTTTCCTTAATTTCTCTTTCTGCTCTTTCATTCTCAGTTTATGGAATTGCAATAGGTTCCTGTGTATTAATTTTGTGTCTTGAAACTTGATCAAACCCATTGATAAGCTTGAGTAGTTTTCTGGTCGCATTCTCAGGATTCTCTATGTATGGTGTCATGTCATCTGCAGACATCTACATCTTTTCCAATCCAGATTCGTTTCTTCCTTCTCTGATTACTGTGGCTGCTAAGTCGATTCAGTCGTGTCTGACTCTGTGCGACCCCAGAGATGGCAGCCCACCAGGCTCCCCCATCCCTGGTATCTTCCAGGCAAGAACACTGGAGTGGGTTGCCATTTCCTTCTCCAATGCATGAAAGTGAAAAGTGAAAGTGAAGTCGCTCAGTCGTGTCCGACTAGTAGCGACCCCATGGACTGCAGCCTACCAGGCTCCTCCGTCCATGGGATTTTCCAGCCAAGAGTCCTGGAGTGGGGTGCCATCGCCTTCTTCAGATTACTGTGGCTAGGACTTCCAAAACTATGTTGAATGAAAGTGATGAGAACGGACATCCTTGTTTCATTTCCAATCTTAGAGGAAATGCTTTCAGCTTTTCACCACTGAGAGTGATGTTAGCTGTGGGCTTGTCATGTGTGCCCTCTATTTTGTTGAGGTAGGTTCCCTCTGTTCGCGAAAGGAATAGTATGAAACCTCAACTGGGTTCTTCAGAGAGAATACAGTTGAAGGACCTACCAGAGGGACAGAAAAATACATTTACTAAAATCCCACTCCATGCCAGAGTATTTCTCTCTCCTAATGCAATTTTCTAAGCAATCATGTTTTCCTTCAGAAACTACTCTTAGCAGTACTTACTTCTCTTCTTTGATGAAAGGCAATCAATTTAAGATTTCCCTCTCAGAGATTTTTTTTTTCCCTGAAAGATGTTGAGTGGAAAGCTGTATTTAAAATCAACCCTGAAGTTGCAAGTTTGTTCCCAGACCATAAGCATGTACCTAAAATTTAGAGAGCCACTGTGGGCATGAGGTGAAGGAGAAAAAAACAAAACAAAACAATTACTGAAAATACTATTTGGAATCTGTAACACCCAGATCGAAATCAAGAGTATATCCTCTTTGAATTATGATTCTCAATGTTTCTTTATGAGCCTATAAAATGAGGCTGCAAAAGACTGTCCATTTCTTGAAATATACTTGAGATATTTGAGAAGCTCAATTTGTCCTCAAGATTTGTATTCTTAAAAAGAAGAAATTGATCCATTTCAATGATAATAGCTGAGAAGAAAGAGCATTTGTTTTCTCCTTCATTAATCCTGACAAGGGTAGGGGGAGGGGAATGGACTAATTTCTAACTAGAAACAAAAGCAAGAAAGAAAATATTGGCATTGGCCTCAATCCGTTTGGTTTTCCAATCACTCCAGGAAAGAAACGTTGTAAGTTTAGCCTCTGTGAAAAGATAATATCCAGGGAGAATCTCTGTCTTCCTTCAAACCTAAAATGCAAAATCAATAAGACAAGAAACCCAGGAAACAGAACGAGAGAACGTTTTTCTGTTTTTGTAACGTGTTTAGATACTACATCGTGCATGCTACTCGAGCAATTTTTTGTCTTTCTCCAGAACACCTGCCTTTACCTTTTTTTGAGGAAAGGCAAGTATTTAGAAAGCTGAAAACTTTCTCTCACTCAGATATTTCTTCTAAACAACATTAGTGAAGGAGGCAGTGTAAAATATTTCACTAATGTGAAATCCCAGACCCAGAATTCAACAGCATTTCTTAAAGTCTATTATAGAGGAGCAAGGGGACTGGGAGAAAAGGAAAGGAATAAAAGCAACTCAAAAGACTCTTTGAAAACTTTTCAGACCAAAATTTACTCAAGGATGTATGCTTTCAACCCGATTTCCTAAGTGTGGTTTTCTTAATAATGAAAGAAACTTGACTGGGCGGACTTTGCCCATAATGGAAGGACTTTCAACTTGGCTTCAGCTTTTCTCAAGATTTCCACCTCAAAAGAAAAGAGCCCTCCTGCGTCTACAATTCTGTAGCAAAAGAGACTCAAGGAGTGTGCTTTGAGCAAAAGCTTCGATGTGGTTTCTATGAGTGCTGGAGAAAAATAGAGGGGGACAGTCATGAGTTCTTTCAGCTGAAGCAGGAAATAAAATATCAAGGGTTGACTCTGCCCTGTGATGAAGAGGCTCCAACCTCAAGGTTACGTGGAACTTGGAAGTGTGTGTAACAAAGGGGAAAGAGTACTAACAGGAAGAAATGGACCCAATTCTTTCAGAATCCTAGGAAGTCAGTCTTTTGTCCTCCCAGCAGCTTTAGAAATTTTGCCTTTTATAACAGGAAACTTAAATTACAGGATTTTTTTTTTTTAAACTTCAGAAACTCTCCCAGTCTTGGAGTCACAGACTTTATCTTCCTCTACATTTAATCAGTCTGGTTAAAATGCCCTGGAAATGTACAACCTCAGTTACACAACTGAAAGCATTCTTGGAAGTACAGATAGGACTCCCAAAGCAACATGAAGGAGAAAGAAAAAATAAAAAGGAAAGAATATCCCTCCCTAGAAATAAACGTATAAATGCTCATGCTACCAAATTCATTAAGAAATGTGATTTCTAGATTTTTAAGAACAGCAATTGACATATTAGAACCACAGAGGAAGTCAAGGCTTTCAAGCATATAAGAAATCTTTACATCATTCCTTGAAAATTTCTCCTCCATCACCCACAAAGGGAGTCTGTTTCACACGTTAAGAGCACTATAGGAAGGGAGATCCAGATCTAACATAAAGTGGGAGATGCTTCTAACTGTTGCCTGGAAAGGAATATAAATAATGTCAGGAATCCAGAAAATTCCACGTGGGGAAGAGGTAAGGAATGAAGTGGGAGACAAGACTTGGAGCAGATACAAAATTCTGCACTATATATAAAGACGAAGGGGCTGGAGGAAAAAATAGAATTTAAAATAGGCAAATCTTGCTACAGGGAGAGAAGACAGTCTTTACAAACTCCTGTCTTCCGGCAGTCCCTAGAATCCTCCCTGGGGGTGGTCCCCGGCAGGGTTGGGATTGGGGCACCTGTGCACCTGACCACACAGGTGGCCCCTGGTTATTTTCTTTCTTTCTTTTCTAAGTCTATTGAATTAGTTACAATATTACTTCCATTTTATGCTTTGTTTGTTTGGCTCAGAGGCTTATGGGAACTTCGCTTCCAGGTCCAGGATCAAACCCGCACTCCCCGCATTGGAAGCCAAAGTCTTAAACACTGGTCCTCCAAGGAAGTCCCCTTGGTTATTTTCTTGAATCAAAGACAGCTGGGTCGATAAGACGACCATCCCCCTCTAAAATTTTCTCCTCCTAAAAGTCCCAGAGCCTGTTTAAAATGCCCAGAGAAAGAAAGGACAACTCATCACGAATGTAGAACCAAAGTCCAATAAAAGGAGATTAAAGAAGGAGGTGGTGGGGGGAGAACCCAGAAACGTCAGCAGTTATCATCGAAAATTTATTCAGGAAATCTTGACTTCTGTTTAAAATATGTTATTACTAAATTCAAGTCAGAAAAAAAGAATACATGGCTTAAATTATCATGGAGTAAACTAACATAGTGGTTTTGAAATAAAGTAGTTTACACGGTTTCTGTGAATGCTGACAGAAAAATAATGAGAAAATTACATGAACATCCATCAAAGAACGAGGGCTAGAAGCACGAAGAGTGGTTCTCGTGGCTTTCTCAGCCAGACCCCTCGTGAAAATCTTAAAAAAGGAAAAAAATGTCAGCGTGGGGAGAGCAGAAGAAAGACGTGAAGTGGACCGAACTGCAGAGGAATGCTGGTACCCAGAGAGATGGGATGAAGGCAGACTGCCACGGAGGGAAACCATAAAGATGTACATCACAGAAACTCTCTGCCCCTTCAAGGAGTTTTCAACTCCTCTAGGCAAAAGCAACCTTCAAAACTCCTATCTTGAGAAATGATTAGTCTACCTGATCTCAAATATTTCTCTCCCACAGAGGAAAACAAGCCTGACCATTTTCCTTGCAGAATATGCTCCAACCCTGTATATTCACTGTGAGTGTCTGCCAAGTATGCTAAGTCACTTCAGTCGTGTCCAACTCTGTGCGACCCCATAGACAGCAGCCCACCAGGCTCCCCTGTCCCTGGGATTCTCCAGGCAAGAACACTGGAGTGGGTTGCCATTTCCTTCTCCAATGCATGAAAGTGAAAAGTGAAGGTGAAGTCGCTCAGTCGAGCCCGACCCTCAGCAACCCCATGAACTGCAGCCTTCCAGGCTCCTCCATCCATGGGATTTTCCAGGCAAGAGTACTGGAGTGGGGTGCCATTGCCTTCTCTGTCTGCCAAGTATACTTCATTATAATGAAAGTTCTCTCAGGGGAAGAAATCCATACCCAGCCTCTAATAAATCCTCCCCAGCCACAAGAGGTGGGGAGGGCAGGAGGAGATGAAATAGCATGAGGGAGACGATAAAATTTAGGTTTTAGTGTAGAGATGTACCATGTCTAGAAGGTCGAGGCTCGCCCCTGATTACAGCTTCTGAGTGTATTTTCTTAGCCAGAACTGACAGATTTGATGCCACCTCCCGCATGAATTTCTCAAAAAGAAAATTAACCCCTTTCCTTCCAGGGTTTGGCTTGGAAAAGAGAGAAAGTGAAGGTGGCCTGTCATCACTGGTGGAGTAACATGGCCTAGAGGATACCTGCCCCTGCCACAGACCTCATTTGGGGTCCAGGTGACCTGCTGAGTGGCCTCAGGCCACTGGAGGAAAAGCCTTATCCAGGGGAAGGAGCCAGAAGGCAGAGATGGACAGAGACACAAAGGGAAGGAGAGAAAGAGAGAGATAGCAAACAGGACCAATTGCAGGGCAAATGAGGAGATCCATGTGCCCAGGTGACCCAGAACAGGTGATCTGACCAGCTGACCCTGAACCAGCCTCTTCAGTGGTAACAGATTAGGAATCTGAACAACAGACAGCCCAGAAGCCAACCCATCTGCAAGAAAAGGTGACGCCCTGCGCGCCCCAGCCTGGGCATGGAGGACAGGGCACCACCACACCGATCAAGCTGCAGAAGTGGAATTAGATTTGAAAGAACGGTCAGGTGTGTTTTCAAGTACATGGAGCCCCCCTCCTGCAGGATGGTAGAGGCTGGAAATGGTGGTCTGAGGGCCTCAGGGAAAGGTAGTAGATGAAACGGGATGCCGAGTTAAACGTGAACATCAGGTCAACAATGGATCATTTTTAATATAAGTGTATCCCATTGCCATGCTTGGGGGCATACTTATGCTAATATATATAACACACATACAGATGTGTGTATATATGTATGTGTGTTTGTGTGTGTGTGTATTTAGAGGCTTTCCTAGTGGCACAGTGGTAAAGAATCTGTCTCCCAATGCAGGAGACGTGGGTTTGATCCTTGGGTCAGGAAGATCCCCTGGAGGAAAAAATGGTAACCCACTCCAGTATACTTGACTGGGAAATCCGATGGACAGAGGAGCCTGGAGGGCTATAGTCCATGGGGTTGACATGACGTAGCAACTAAACAACAACAACAACAATATATGTATCAGTTCAGTTCAGTTCAGCTCACTCAGTCGTGTCCAACTCTTCGCAACCCCATGAATTGCAGCACGCCAGGCCTCCCTGTCCATCACCAACTCCCAGAGTTCACTCAATCTCATGTCCANTTTCTGGAAGAGATCTCTAGTCTTTCCCATTCTGTTGTTTTCCTCTATTTCTTTGCGTTGATCACTGAAAAAGGCTTTCTTATCTCTTCTTGCTATTCTCTGGAACTCTGCATTCGGATGCTTATATCTAGTTCATCTAAAATTCAGCTTTAACTGGGTGCCTTATATTTGCATCTGCTAACTATGTCCCCACCCTGTAGGGTGTGGGGAAGGGGATCTCACTGGGGACTGGCTGTGCAGAAATATTTCTCCCCCTAGATGAGGCCCCAAGGCAACCCATTTTCTAGTGAAATCCCCCTCCCCCACTGCCTTGCCCTTGATGGCAGAGAATCGAATGAGTGTTCCCACCCGAGGAGGGTTCTCCAAGGGGAAGGAGGCTGTGCCCACCTGTGCTCATCAATTCAGGGAGAGGAGATGAGAATGGATGCAAGAGTACAGGGTAAAGGATAAAATTCGAAAGAGGTTTCAGCGTGGAAATATACCCAGTGGTTCTTCCTTTTTTTAATAGATAACATCACTCCTCTGATGATAGGTTCTGGGTCTATTTTCTCAGCGAGCATTCTCATGCACTTCCTATCAAATATTTTCAATGAAAATAAACGTAATTTACTTTTCCAATCATGCTTTGGTTTGGGTAGAGATGATAGTACTTGGTCTTTGGTCGTGGCTCCGGGTTATCTTTGTTCTAGAAATAATAATTACATCATGCATCACAGGGACAGGATGGAGTGAATGGGGAGTCTTCAAGGCAGAGCTTGCAACCAGTGGTGGAACAGGGATCCAGAGGCGATCCTGGATATAACCAGGAGAGAGAAGCAGAATTCCTGTGCGTAAAAAGTCCAACGGCAGGAGCAGGTGTGGGATAAGTTGACAAGAGAGCTTGAGAGACCTCAGCCAGGTGATCAAGGTCAGCATCAGTAATGGTTAGTCATGTGATGGCACACCCTTGATAGGATGTGAGGAGAAAGTCAATTTACCTCCGGAGTCTTGTCCACCAAAGCCACTCTCCCACCCAGTCTAACCATGATAAAACCATGAGAAAAACCCCAGTAGAGGGACACCCTCCACAACACGGAGCAAGAGTCCTCCCAACTGTCGAGGACATCGAATACAAGAAAAGTTAGAGATGCCATCAGACACAAGAGGCACCTAAGAACCTTCTGGAAGTCAAGACTTCTCTCCTTATTCTTCAGATCTTGGGTCCGTGATGTACCTTTTCCTCTGAGATATGTCAGGAAAGCATTTTTCCTTCCTTGATGGGTCTTGAAGTAAAAAAAATATGTATTTTTTCAGTTCTCCCATTTCAAACCACTTTCTCTAACAGTATCCAGGGTACTGTGCTGTCTGCCCCAACTATGTAATTTGCAGAGCTTACTGAGCGTGAAAATGTGGGCCCTTATTTTAAATGGTTAAGAATTTCAAGTCATACACTATCTAAGATATGGAAGCACCAATAGATGAATGGGTAAAATGCCCATCATAGACGGATGAACGGATATTAAGATGTGGTATATACACGCAATGGAATATTACTCAGCCATAAAAAGAGTGAAATCTTCCCATCTGCCACAATGTGGATGGACCTAGAGGGTACTGTGCTTAGTGAAATAAGTCACACAAAAACAAATACTGCATGATATCACTTACATGTGGAATCTAAAGAAAACCGTGAACAAACCACCAAACAGAAACAGACTCACAGATACAGAGGACGGGGTGCAGGGAGGGGCACAGAGAAATAGGTGAGGGAGATTACGAGGTACCAACTTCCAGCTATAAACTAAATGACTCATGGTATGAGATGTACAGGTGGGGGACACAGTTACTAATTATGTGATATCTTCGCATGGGGACAGATGGTAACTAGACTTATCATGATCATTTTGAAATGTATAGAAATATTGAATCACTATGTTGTATAATGGGAACTAACATAGTGTTGGAGGTCAATTATACTTCAAAAATAAACTCATAGGAAAAGGGATCAGTTTTGTGGTAACCAGAGGCAGGGGATGGAAGAAGGGGGAGTTAGATGAAGTTGGCCAGAAGGTACAACCTTCCAGTTATAAAATACTAGGGGTGTAATGTACAATGTGATAAATATAATGAAAGCCGCTCTATGTTATACACAAAGAGTTCTCTTCACAAGGAAAACATTTCTTTTAAATTTCTTAAAATTTTTATCTCTATGAGAGGATGGATGTTTGCTAAAATTATTGTGATCTTTTCATAATGTGTGTAAGTCAACTCCTGATGCTGCCTACCTCAGACTGATTCAATGTTGTGTGTCAGTTGTATCTCAATAAAACTAGAAGGAAGAAAGAATTTCAAGTCAGCCCAGCAGAGCAAGCATGGGGCCTTCCGTGTTTGGCCCTGTATGCTGTGCAGCTCCCAGGCACACTAGGGTTTCCTTAGCAGGTACTGACCGCTGTGGAATAAGCCATCTTCACATCAACAAGGAAAAGAACCAACAGAACAATTCTTCAAGGACAGAAAGAGCTGAGGAATGGAGCTTCTGTAAAAAAGCATTATGTGGACCGAGGTGAGACTGTGTTTCAAACTGAGTAACACATCTCTGTGTGTGGTCAGTCCCCAAAGGACCCCGAGACCCCCTGACCCCTGGCTGACCTTTCTTCTCAGGGAGGAACCCAAAGTCCAGGATGGGGAGGGAAGGATTCTGTGAGAAGGAGAGGCTCAGTTGGGTTGTTTTCTCTTTTATTCATTTTCAGAAGGTCTGGAGGGGTGGTGGTTGTCACAACACACAGACACACACACACAAGGATTAACTTTTCAACACTGGGCACATGATGAAGGCAGTTGTCAAGTTGTCAGTTTTGGCCCTCAGGAAAATTGGAAAGGCCTTGAGAGAACTCTTCAAAGTCTGTCCCCAGTTCCTGCCATGTGTTTGGGATAAAGCACAGGTAGGCTTTAGGTTTGATAAATAAAACTCATCCAACCACAGTCCCTGTGTTTATGGAGCTGTGTATGTGTGTGTTCAGTAATAATCCACTCTTTGCGGCCCCCCTGGACTGCAGCCCACCAGGCTCCTCTGTCCATGGAATTCTCCAGCCAAGATCAAACTCACATCTCTGGCACTGGCAAGCAGATTCTTTCCCATCTGAGCCACCAGGGAAGCCTGTCTATGGAGTTGTAGGTTCTGTAACAGATGCAGCAGAGTTCCCCTGGATTCTGGTAAGGCCACCTGCACCCTTGCTACTCAAACTCCCCCCAGCCTTGTACCCAGAGCAGCAAAAAGACAGATGTGGGGAGGAGACCACTGGCCACAGTGGTGAACCTGTGAGGCATAAAGCAAACCGTTCAGTGGTTACTGAGTTAGCCAGGAGCTGCAAGGATTTACTCACCTCCATGCACAGATGCCTTCCCTCTGTGCTGCTGTATCCTCGTCTGTGCAGTGCGAGGAACCCGGCACTGCCTATTGGGATGCTTGAGTTAGCCGAGTGGGTACCACACTCACCATGCTCAAGACCTGGGATAAAACTCAGGTCTGCACTATCATCTTAGTCATTAATTTATGGTCTATAGCCCATCTCCCTCCACCTAGAACATCAGCTCCAGGAGGGAGGGGGCCTGACCTGCCTCAATGGTCCCCGTTTTTCCAGCACCTAAAGGACTTGAGGGAACAGCACGTATTAGCTGCTTGATGAATACCCCTGGAATGAGCTTACGGAGCGCAAGCCTGACTCGTCGGCCTGACTCCGGAACTTAGGCCAGATGCTGCTTCTCGCCTTCATTCCTCCCAGTGGCAGCCCTCACCCCTGCACAGAAGAGCTTTCTTGCCCTTTGTGCCCTTTGATGCATCTCCAGGGAGAAGTTCTGCAAGGGTTAATATGTGTGCAGCATCTCAGCGCCTCAGGCAGGCGTCCCAGGGCGCATCCCCAGTTGGTCAGACTCTAGAGAAAAGCTCATTTTCTGATGAATTCACAGCAGTCCTTCCATGCCACCCCCATGAATGAGATCAGTAATGATTTGACTCTGCTCCACTATTCCCACTGATTATAATCATATTTAAAAACCCTGATCATTTTTTTAAACCGCATTTAATGTCAATTTGCATTCATCAAGAATTTTTTTTTTCTTTAAAGGGGTTGTTCTCTTTAAAAGCTCCATATGAATTTTGAAGGTAACAGGCTCTGAGCCTGAATGTAATCTGAAGAAGAAGATTAAAGGTGACCATAACCCTGTTTTCCTCAGGAAGAGAAACAGAGCCTTAAAACTTACAAGCCAGCTCACGTTTCTGCATTCCATACAGCTTCCACCCTCTCTGTTCCATCGAAATTAACTTTCTTGTCAGGGATACATAGGTATAACTGCGAGCTCTCCCCGGTTGATGAGTGGGGAGGGCGGGGGAGGGTGGTACCAGGAAGAAACAGTAGGATACGTGTAGATAATGGGACACCCTCATGCAGTTATGACAGTTTGATGTCTCGTTCTGGGTAAATAACAGCAAGGTGTTTTTCCTACTCTTATTACCGTAGCTCACCATATAATTTGAGATTCCGTCAGTGAGCGACGTTGAAAAAGCTGCAAGGACCTAACAGAAGAGAAAGGATGAAGCCAGGCACTGTTAGATGTAGGCTCGGGAATTGTGGGGACCTAGGAGGCAACCTGGTTCCTTGTTTGGCCATTGCAGGGGTGGAGGGAGCATGCCAAAGGGATTCAAAGCAGAAGCACATGAGACTGAGTGAACTTGGGGAGAAGACATACCCCCGAGCTTGTCAGCATGAACACGGGTGTTCAGTAACAAGATTCTTGAAGTGGTATCACTTGCTCTCTGGAGATAAACAAATAAAAACATGTTTTTTCTCAAACTAGAATTTTAAAGTTCTGTCTGTCATTTTTAACTTGTGATGGAGAGTAGGATAAGGAATAAGATGTCACTGCTGCCCAGAGAGAGCTCAGGCACAGAGAGTAAATCTCAGCACATACACAGCACCTGGAGAACGGCATTCCTGGCATGAATATTAATTGAATTTAAAGTTTGGACTATCTCTAGCCCTTGTGGCAGAACCTGAGAGTTGCCTCCCTATTTCTGATCCTTTTTCTTAGCAATGAAAACCCACTTTCTGGATGGGGTGTGCTGCTCTGCTAAAAACTACATTTTCCAGTTTTTCTTGCAGCCAAATATGACTAGGTAACTAAATGCTGGGCAAAGAGATGTGAGAGGATATGATATATGCAATTTCCAAGGCAGGCCCTTGAAGGCAGGGCTGGTCCCTTTTCATTCCTCCTTTACCTTTCTAGTAGCTGGAATGCAGACGTGATGGCAGGAGCTGAAGAAGCCATCCTAGACCACAAATCAAGAAAAGCAAGGAGACAAGGAGAGGAGAGCAACAAGCCAGGAGGAACCTGGGTCCCTACCATGAAACCACCATCCTAGACTGTTCTAGTTACACACAATAGTTATTTGTGAGAGGAATAAAACTTTTCATATCCCTTTAAATTCAGTTATTTTCACTTTTCAAGAGAGAAGCCAAAGCTTTGTCATACTTAGTACCACAGTGATGAGAAATATTTTACTGTAGGAGTCTAATAAACTTTAGACTATTACCTAAACTTTGGTTAGAGTGTGTGTTCGCATTCAGTTATGTCCAACTCTTTGCAACCCCATGGACTGTAACCCTNCAAATATGACTAGGTAACTAAATGCTGGGCAAAGAGATGTGAGAGGATATGATATATGCAATTTCCAAGGCAGGCCCTTGAAGGCAGGGCTGGTCCCTTTTCATTCCTCCTTTACCTTTCTAGTAGCTGGAATGCAGACGTGATGGCAGGAGCTGAAGAAGCCATCCTAGACCACAAATCAAGAAAAGCAAGGAGACAAGGAGAGGAGAGCAACAAGCCAGGAGGAACCTGGGTCCCTACCATGAAACCACCATCCTAGACTGTTCTAGTTACACACAATAGTTATTTGTGAGAGGAATAAAACTTTTCATATCCCTTTAAATTCAGTTATTTTCACTTTTCAAGAGAGAAGCCAAAGCTTTGTCATACTTAGTACCACAGTGATGAGAAATATTTTACTGTAGGAGTCTAATAAACTTTAGACTATTACCTAAACTTTGGTTAGAGTGTGTGTTCGCATTCAGTTATGTCCAACTCTTTGCAACCCCATGGACTGTAACCCTCCAGGCTCCTCTGTCTGTGGGATTCTCCAGGCAAGAATACTGGAGTGGGTTGCCATTTCCTTCTCCAGGGGATCTTCTCAACCCAGAGACCGAACCCATGTCTTCTGTATCTCCAGCAATGGTAGGCAGATTCCTTACCACTGAGCCACCTGGCAAGCCCTAAACTTTGATTATCCCCATACAGTCTTGACAAATTTCGTTGGCCTGTTGACCAACATTTTTTCATATCTACAAATTATCTGGGTCAGGGATCAGCAAACTACAGCCTGCAGACCAATCCTGACCCTCTGTCTACTTTTATACAGTTTTATTGGAACACAACTACGCCCATTCATTTACATATTGTCTGTGGCCGTCTTCTCCCTAACGTGTCAATGTTGAGTTGTTGCAACAGAGACTTTCTGGTCAGCAATGTTAAAGAAACATGTATTATCTGACATTTATGGAGAAAGACCACCAGCCCCACTCTCCCTGCTTATAGCCAACCAACTTCCAGGATGTGAGTGACACCATCCTAGATTGGCCAGTCTCAGTCATTCCCACAAGGACCCCATAGATGCATGACCAAACCCAGCAAGACTCGAGTGCCAATTCAGCCAAACTTGATAGCCCACTAACCCAAAGATTCATGAGCAAGAATAAATACTCATAAACTACTGAGTTTGGGGGTGTTTTGTTACACAGCAGTAGCTAACATATCACAGGTAAACCTGTGTTTGACATAGATACTGCTATATAGTAAATATATGTGTCATTACACTTGATACAAGAGATATGTATTTATGATGACTAATATGCATATTTGGGGATGATACAAATTCCTTCAGAATATTTGTTTATAAATATTGGATGTAAATATATTACATTTGGGGACGTCCAATGATAGCTAATGAGATTGGGAACAAGAAGCAAAACATTTCATAACCTTGGTCTAGTGGCAGATTGCCTACATGTTTTAGCACTTGCTTGCTGTATAATCTTATTTCTGCATCATTAAAATGAGTGTGCTGCTGCTGCTGCTAAGTCGTTTTAGTCGTGTCCGACTCTGTACGACCCCAGAGATGGCAGCCTACCAGGCTCCCCTGTCCCTGGGATTCTCCAGACAAGAACACTGGAGTGGGTTGCCATTTCCTTCTCCAATGCAAGAAAGTGAAAAGTGAAAGTGAAGTCGCTCAGTCGTGTCGGACACCTAGCGACCCTATGGACTGCAGCCTACCAGGCTCCTCCATCCATGGGATTTTCCAGGCAAGAGTACTGGAGTGGGGTGCCATTGCCTTCTCCTAAAATGAGTGTAGGAGAGAATAATTATGGTTGATTTGCATTGTTATACGGCAGAAACCAATACATTGTAAAAATTAAAAAACAACCCCCCAAATTTTAATGAGTATAATTTTAGTACTTTTGTATTTCCATCAAGAATTTTACAAGAGATAATAAAAGGGCTCAGAATACTGACTAGAGATGGGGACCACCCATCAATATTAGTTAAATTATTCCTATTGTGGTTTTTATTAGATTAAACATTGCAGACAAATTATAATATGCCTGAGCAATGAATAGAATTGAAGTTTGAGAATAAAAATGTTTACAATAAAAGACTTTGAAATGAATGACTTTTTAAAATAATGAGTGTTAGTCACTCAGTTGTGTCCGACTCTTTGCAACCCCACGGATGTAACCCACCAGGCTCTTCTGTCCCTGGGATTCTCCAGGCAAGAATACTTGAGTGGATTGCCATTCCCTTCTCCAGAGGTTCTTTCTGACCCAGGTCTCCTGGATTAGAGGCAGATTCTTTACCATTTAAGCTACAGGGAAGTCCTTTTAAAAGAAGGCATGGGCTTTGAAAACAAACATGTTTACCAAAGAGGAGACTTGATGCGGGGGAGGGATAAATCAAGAGTTTGGGATTAACATATACCCACCACTGTATATAAAATAATCAACAAGAACCACTGTATAGAACAGGGCACTCTACTCAGTGTTCTGTAATAGCCTATATGGAAAAAGAATCTGAAACAGAATGGATATACATATATGCAAACTGAATCACTTGGTTTCGAAAAGGTGACAGGAGGGAGGACCTTGAGTACACATTTAGTCATTTTTCAGTTATAAGCGTTGGAGGACACAGTTATAAGCGTTGAGTGTTGTTGCAAACAAGTCCCTTGAAGATTGCTTTAAAAAGCAAAATAGGATGTGTTTATTTGGTGGAAATTTCAAACAGGCACCTACCTGAGAAATGAAAGCGACTGTCCTAATGTTATGTAAATAGGTGCTCATGTGGTGGATAAATTTCTACAATGGCATTGTGCTCAGATTCTAAAAGTACTAAATCTCAAAGAGCTGGGTTGAAAGTGAAGATGCTGTGCTTGGAAATCTCTATTAGGTGACTCAAACCAGGGGCTCTGGCGATGACAAAAGCCATCTCAAAGATTCATGCTACAAGTTCAGCTAGAATGGCTTTGTGAAATGCGAGTAAAAAACATAATGTCCCTACACCGATCGTTTATGTAATGTGTGATTTAAAGGACTGTGTGCAACTAGCTGAATACATAAAACAGTATAAGGAGAAGTTTGCCTACTTCATCTCCATCTTGAGGCTGTATTTCAGGTTGGTCCAGAAACTCCTTTGGATCTTTGTGTTAAGAAAATAGGAGATAGCCTTGTTGTTCACTTGCTAAATTGTGTCCAACTCTTTGCAACCTGCTGGACAGCAACACGCCAGGCTCCTTTGTCCTTCACTATCTCCCCGAGTGAGCTCAAATTCGTGTCCATTGAGTCAATGATGCTATCTAACCATATCATCCTCTACCACTCCCTTCTCCTTTTGCCTTATATTGCGGCAAAAGTGGTAAACATTAATAGCTGTGATTTACAATCTTAGATAGTCGGTGTCTTGCACTCTTGTGTAGCTGATTAGAAGTCAGGTACAGAAGAAACTTGAAAAAAGTGAGAGAAGCCAGAAGAAGTTTAGACAACAAGGATTTGGGGAGATGGCCACAGGGAGCTCTGGAAAACAAACCATAATTACAAAACTCATTCTTCCAGAAGGCAAAAAGCCTGTCCCTCCATCAATCAATCAATCAATCATGGACTGTGGACCAGCCTCCAGCAACTGTGTGTATGTTCAGTTCATTCGCTCGTGTCCAACTCTTTGCGGCCCCATGGACTGCAGCACACCATCATTAACTCCTGGAGTTTACTCAGACTCATGTCCATTGAGTTGGTGATGTCATCCAACCATCTCATCCTCTGTCGTCCCCTTTTCCTCCCACCTTCAATCTTTCCCAGCATCAGGGTCTTTACCAATGAGTCAGTTCTTCCCATCAGGTGGCCAAAGTATTGGACTTTCAGCTTCAGCATCACTCCTTCCAATGAGTATTCCAGACTGATTTTCCTTTAGGATGGATTGGTTGGATCTCCTAGCTGACCAAGGGATTCTCAAGAGTCTTCTCCAACACCACAGTTCAAAAGCATCAATTCTTTGGCACTCAGCTTTCTTTATGGTCCAACTCTCACATCCATACATGACTGCATGTATGTTGGGGGGAAGTAATTCCCATCAGTCAAGGGCCAATCCCTTGGAGAAGGTACAGATAAAGAGGGCAGCAGCCGGGACATAGGGATGATGGGCACCTAGCCTGAAAAGGGATCTGGGCAGGACACCAGTGGCTTTCACAAGAACTGTCACCTAATGGTACAGAGGGAAACAGTCTTGCTCTTTGCTCTCCTCTACCAGGAAACAACCTTGGGCTGTGATAGACACAGAGAACAAATGTATGAATACCAAGGTGAAAGGTGGAAGGGGAGATGGGATAAATTGAAAGACTGAGACTGACATGTATACACTACTATGTCAGATAGCAACGCCAACTCGTTGGATATGAATCTGAGCAAACTCTGGGAGATAATGAAAGACAGGGGCGCCTGGAGTGCTGCAGTCCATGGGGTCATAAAGAGTCAGACCCGACTTAGAGACTGAACAATAACGGTGATGTCCAAGAGAGATGACTAGTGGGAGCCTATTGTGGAGCACAGGGAACTCCACTCAGTGCTCTGTGGTGACCCAGATAGGAAGGAAATCCAGAAAGGGGGCACGTACGTAGACATCTGACAAGAGTGTGGTCCCCTGGAGAAGGGAACAGCAAACCACTTCAGTGTTCTTGCCTTGAGAACCCTATGAACAGTATGAAAAGGCAAAATGATAGGATACTGAACGAGGAACTCCCCAGGTCGGTAGGTGCTCAATATGCTACTCGAGATCAGTGAAGAAATAACTCCAGAAAGAATGAAGGGATGGAGCCAAAGCAAAAACAANACTCCAGGAGTTGGTGATGGACAGGGAGGCCTGGTGTGCTGCGATTCATGGGGTCGAAAGAGTCAGACAACTGAGCGACTGAACTGAACTGAACTGAGGTAGACATTTAGCTGTTTGACTTTGCTATACAGAACAAACTGATATAGCAGTGTAAAGGAGCTACACTCCAATTTAAAAACAAATAAAAATAAGAACTAAAAAGAATGGGCTGTGATAAATATCTTCTGTTCCTTGATTTCAGCAGTCATTCCTGCACCTTCTTGGAACATCTTTTCTCAATATTAGTTGGCTGGTTTATAACCAATCACCACTTCCCATCTCCAGGAGCAAGCAAATTCCACTCATTTGAACAAACAGAAGGCTCAGGGCTAGATACATGACCCAAACCTCACTAAGTCAGAGTTGGTGCTGGACTTCAATTCAATCCAAATGGGACACTTCCTACTGCAATTGTTAAGAGGGTAGGATGCAGGCCAGGGGCCACCTCATGCCAGGGAACAAAGCACGACCCCCTCACCCAACCAAGAAGGCCAGCTCAGATAGGAAGAGGGATAAACAGAGCCCTGGTGACATTGTTTGAGTCTCTGGGCTTCTTGTTTCACAAGCAATTTCAAATCTTTTTGAGTTGGATTTTGGTCCCATGCTACCAACAATTATACCAATAAGCCATGACAAACTGTTTTCCTGACTGTTACAAACATTGCTTACTTTCCTTCTGTCCCAGCAAAGGAGGCGGGTGGGTGCCATGGGTATTCCTCCCCCCTCCCACCCCAGCCCCTTCCTAACCATATTCAAAGTGGGATTAAGAATTTACCAGACCTCGCCTAGTGACAGACTTAAAATTCAAAGCTTGATTGTCTGCTCCTAGTCCCTGGAAAACCATCCAACGTGGGACACATCATGACTTCACCGAAAGGAGCCCATCTCTTCTATACAGAGGCACTTCCAGTGGACAGTGATTAATCTAGTTTCCCATTCTTCTAANTCAAAGTGGGATTAAGAATTTACCAGACCTCGCCTAGTGACAGACTTAAAATTCAAAGCTTGATTGTCTGCTCCTAGTCCCTGGAAAACCATCCAACGTGGGACACATCATGACTTCACCGAAAGGAGCCCATCTCTTCTATACAGAGGCACTTCCAGTGGACAGTGATTAATCTAGTTTCCCATTCTTCTAAGCAAAATAATAGAGAAATCATCATTTTCTTCCTTATCTAACTATGCAGATGACGGCTTCATGACTCCTCAAATTTATTGAGTAGCAAAACTAGAGGCAAAGAAGAAATATGTCCTCTGTCCTCAGAAGCATTGAAAGCCTCAAGCTGTCAGAACCAACACAAGTCTTACTAAACAAGCTGCAGAAAATCCAGGAAGTGATGGGAAAGGTAAACAAACACAAAACCCAAAAAGAACTTCTTCCTCTTCAAGGAAACTTCCAGACTAAACAAGGCTACATGGTTTTTCTTAGTTTTGATACAGGATGACTTAAGTCACTAAATAATGTTCCTCATTTCTTAATTCACAGAAAAATATGGATGCATTGAATCTATAATGAAATGTTACTTAAATGAATCCAAATTAATTGAAATTAAGCATTATAGAATGTAGCATTTAAAATGTATAGCAGATAGAGATTAATAAGGGAAAAATGAAGAGCTTTTCCCCTCCCTCCACTTGCAACATGCAGTATTCTGCTCTGCAGAATGAAAAGGGAAAGAAAAAAACAAACCAAACAGACCCAGAAAGCAGTTTTAAAAGGAAAATAATTGCTTTCATGTTAAAACATACAAAACGAATTTCTTTTGAACCACTAATGTGTGGATTTTAAAAAATCAATAGCATACTCTATTTAATCCATTCGCACAAAGATAAATGGGAATTCATGTCTCTGATTCTCGGTCGTCTTCTCTCTCATGCTTTTTGGAATCACTGTGCCATGTAATTTCTGTTGTTGTTTTGTCTATGACACTTGGAGAAGCTCAGGTCTCAACATTTTTGGAGACAAAGGGAGCTCAGTAAAATGGGCTTGGTTTACCCGTCCAACAATGTAACAGCGCAGAAGATGCTCAATCAGTGGCCCTGAGTACGCAGAGGGCCGAGTGAAGGAAGTGGGGCCATGTGCAAAGAGCAACCAGCTCATCCAAGCAGTAAGAGTAGATGGGCGCTGCGTTGAGGCATCAGGGCAGAAGGGCACACCAGTCGGGAGGGGACACAGGAAACCCAGGAGGGGCTGGGCAGAGGGGAGGCCTCTCCTGGCACAGGAACACATGGGAAGCTAGCCTGGCAGATGATGCCACCAAAACCAGGACAGAAGCCAAGAAACACCTGGAAGCAGCAAGGTTGAAAAGCACACACTTATGGGAGGGGCCAGCAAGGTCTTCAGGGACAGGTCCCCCCTTCCCGCGTCTCTGAGGTTGCCCACATGCATGCCCACATGCCACATTCCACTGGAGCTTCCTGGTGTGCATGTATTCAAAAGTGCCCCTCCCACATTCTCAGGGAAGGGGGAGGAAAAGGGGTCATTTCCCTCAAATCCATTCACGCTAAAAGAACTGTGAGCACACTGGCTTCAGCATGTAGGGGTGGGGGCTGACATAGGGAGGGGTCAGCCTTCCCAAGCCCCCTGGCAGCTGGCAAAGATCTCAAAGCTCCTGACTATACTGGGGCTCAGACCAGGGTGAATGTATGTGCTTTTTTTTTTAAAAATGTGAATTCACTCTTGTCATGCAAAAATTGGGAGATTTAACTTAATGGAAAATTCTGAGTTTTCTGGCTCCTTGGTAGAGAGAGATTAAAAGTCATGATCTGGGATGCTCATTGTCAAATAAGATATTAAGCCCTGTTTTAAACGACAGATATAAGTGATATCTCAACAGCCCTGTCATTTGTCGTCTTGGAGTTACAGACGGAGAAACTGAGGTAAGGGTGCCGCTGAGACCAGCCGAGGACACAGGACCGCAGCCTCCCTCCAAGCCAATCCGGGAGATGCTGTCCCACTGGTGCCCCTGCTGGACTGGCTGCCGCAGGCTCACTCCTTTCCTGCATCTCTGGGTTAGAATATTTGCTTCTTTCTTTCATTTTTTTCCCCCATATTTCTAACGCGTGCTTCTTAAAAACATGGTCAGCTTTGAAGGAGAACTGGTTTGTTTCCAAGCTGGGGAGGATAGAAACACTTCATATACATGCCACAGAAAGACTGAAAAGTCCTGTTTGTTGTGCAAGGAGCCAGGAGTCTGCGTTTGCAGCAGAATTCTGTATCCTGCTCACGTACCTTGGGACAGGGAGCTGGCAAAGGTCCTGCAGCCCACCCAAACCCCTGCCTCGCCCGTTTAGTCCTTTATTTTACCCTCATCGTATCACTCTTTTTTCTCTTCCCCTCTCCCTCCCTCCATCCTCGGCTGGGGCTTCCGCCTCCTCTCTTAGCATTGGTTTTTATTCTTGCACATTTGGGTGGCATTCCTCATTTATAATAAAAATGAGAGAATAGGAAAGAGCCGGGGTCGCCTGCGTGCTGAAACAGTGGTAAAGGCCATTTCTTGAGCAGGAGTGATCCTCCCTATTTCAAAAATAGGGTGGGGAGGGGGTCCTAAGATGAAAACCCTCCTCTCCCATCCCTGGGCTGTAGTCATCTAAATTTCAAAGAACAGAAAATAAATTCGTGCCAAGGGGTCCTCTGGTAGTCAGAGCAGTCCCCCTCCCCACGTGAGTCAGGATCCGATCCACACGGGACCCACAACTGGGCGAGATCAGAGTCCCCCACAGAGGGACCCCAAATTTGGGCTTTCAGCAGGGCTCCCGGGCGGAAGGAGTCAGCCTCGCTGCCTGCTCCTCGGCGCTAGGGGGCGCCCTTGAAGCTTGGAAGACAATTTCCATCAAATAAAAAGTGCTTTTTTTTTTTTTTTTTTTTTTTCTCCCGCTTCGGTAATAAATTCACAGGGCTTGTTTTTTAACCCCCATCAGAGGTTAGAATAGTTTCATAAAAAAAGTTTTGGTAAATTCATGGGCAACTTTTGAGGTTATATGAGGTTGTTGTTTAAAAAAAAAAAAAGAAAAGAAAAAGAGAAAAACAGCCTTTCTCTGTACTCATGTAAGACTCAGCATCACCGGGCGTGAGGGCGGACGGGAGGGGGGCTTAGGGCTTCTGTATTTTTCCACAAGGGTCCGCGCACAGGGGGGTTCTCTGGGGGGGGTGAATCCCTGCTGCCCACCAGCTGGGGGGCAGGTCCCCCGGGGAGCAGAGTCCCAGCTCTCTCGATGCACCTGCTCGGGTGCCGCAGAGCCGCCTGCAGCCCCAGTGCCCATCAGAGGTGCCCACCCGCAGTCCGGGCGAGTGCTGGTCACCGGTCTGGCACTCCTTTCTTCCTGGCAGGGAGTCGAGAACAAAGCAAAAACAGTTCCAGCCCCGACCCCCACCAACCCCAACTCTCGAGTAGGGGTTAAAAAGAATAAAAACTTTATCTCAGATTGATAAGAAAGGAGACAAGAGGAGGCAGAAGAAAAACAGCGCGGTTATGAGAGGGGGCGTCGTACATTAACTATGATTCAGAAACTGAGATGCACTGAGTTCATTTTTCAATCTGCCTTTTTCGAAGGGGGAAAAAAATCAGGAAATTATAGAAAATTGAGAAACAAACATCTCCGAGAGTGCTTTGCACCCGGGGGTGCTTAATGAACACTTAATAATTTCAAACGCGAGTACTTAGAGAAATAGCTTTTGTCCATTCCCGGCATGCCAGGTGCCTTGTAGCAAAAAGGGAGAGCTGCAATGACTGAAAATGATCGCTAATGTCTGTGCGGAGCGGGTGGGGGCACAAAAATTACTTCTTCGTGTCTCTGGAAGTTAGAGAAATAAACAAGCAAAAATATAGGGTTTTAGCAAAAGAAAAAAAAAAACCTTAGAATGGAACTTGTGTTTCTTTTCCTCCATGTTTGAACTTGGGCAGGACTCCTAATTAGAATGGAGAATGGCCTTGACATCCCCCTGCTGACCCCAAGGGGCCATACTGAAAATTAGAAGAAGAAATTCCAGTGCTCAAGCAGGAAGCAAAACTTGTTGGACCCAATTCCTCTGTGCTCTCTGCCAGCATCCAACCTTGGGGTAAAGGCCACAGTGAATGCATTTATTTAGAGAAAGGCAGTGTCCCTAAGCAGAACTCACAGTGCCAGGAAGGCATGAGATGGGACAGGGCCAGAACCCAAAGGATTATTCAGATTCCTTTGTCCCCTCTACCTTTGGGGCCAGTCACACTCCCGGGCCATCTGTACCCAAGTACATAAATTCATGTGCCCTCAAGCATCCACTGACTCCATACCACCTAGCCGCATCTGAATTTCACTGTTCCTTGATTCATCCCCTTGACATGTAGAAGTCTTTCCCAGACTTGGGTGGCAGGATAACCCACAGCCCCCAATGTCAGCCAGGATAACCACTGTGACACCCACCAAGTCCTTTCAATGGGTGACACAGCCTCTTTCTAACTCACCATCTCCTGTAGCTTGGGTATCTTGACAGTCCCCTGGACAGATGAGTGGGCTATCTAGACTGGCCTCATGGGCTCTTCAAGTGCCAGGTTAGTGAGTCTCTGATACCTATGGACTCAGACGTGGCCCCATTTTACAGAGAGGATCTGAGGGAAAGAGAAAGGATGACCTTAGCCATCCTTTCTAGGATGGAAGCAGTAAGAAGAAAAGTCAGGACTTGAATTCTTCAGACTCCAGAAACCAAGTTTCTTGCCCTGCACTACTACTGGCCGAATGAGGGGCGGAAGGAGAGGGAGGAAGAAGGAGTGTTTGGCACTTTTTTAATTATTTGGCTTTCTAAGGTTTCCAGAACCTAGTTCTCAAATTCTAGTTAGAGGCTGAAACCCAATCTCTCTCAAGACTTAGTCGGGCAGGTGTTAAAGACGTATTAGCATCAAAAGGGGACTTCCTTTGTGATGTAATCAAGAGGCTTACAAGGGAACTGAGATTGACCTTCTCATTGTGACTCAACGCAGTTGGTCTACTTAACACTTAAAAGTTGTTGACGCCATTCAGGCCTCACTTTGCTACTAATCCCTTAGTTAAAATTCACCTTTAAAATTAACCCTAAAGGCTCACCTGTCCACCAAAGCAAAACTGCCTGGGCCCTCCGGAAGATCAGGTCCCAGGTGGAGGTGAGAGAAGAAAGACCCAACAAAGTGACCGGAACCCTCCATGGTTTTGTCCCCCATTGGTAGGTCTGTTGAAATCACCACTTCTCCTCTTGCTTCATCCTCTGATACCATTTGTCTACCAGTCCTTCAACATAGAATATTCTAGAACAAGACTCTTTTTGAGGGTTCTGCTGAGAAGAGGCTCCCCCAACTCCAAGGTGAGGACAGTCTCCAGAAAGCCCTCCCAAAGCACAACAGTCTCCAGTTCAGGTTTATGATCAAAGGCATGTGCTTCTTTTGTTTTAAAAGAAATTTTTTAACATAATAGTTTATCTTTCCAAATCTCAGCCTCTTTAAATGACGCTATGGTCCTGACCTCTGGCCTCCCCAGTGGAGCCAGGCACGAGTGCAATGCACACTCTTGTGCTCCCAAATTCTGTTGGTGCAGAAATCAGAATTCAGGATGTGTGGCTCATTTCTACAGGAATCTATTAGCGACTGCCAAGGGAAACACTTAGCATCTTAGATAAATAAGTAAATAGTAGTTAAGTGCTGCACGCCTCCACTTCCAGCAGTTTACTGTGGATAGCAAAGATTCTTTATGATCCAAGGAGGAGAAAAAGGGATGATGCAGTGACAGGCTGCAGGTCTCTGTAGGGGGCTGCGCTCCCCCTGCAGTGGGGGCCCGGATGGAGGGGCCACGGGATGTGTGGCGGAAGCGCGGCCCCCTCCTGTTTTGTTCCTGTTTAGCTAGCCCACTCTCCCTTCCCCTCTCCAGTCGGCTCTGTCAGGATCCCTCATTTGGAAGCTTAATCATATCAGCAAGCTTACCGCATTGCATGTGTAATGACTTGTTTACCAGTCTGTGCCGGCTGCCTCTGCCAGACTGGGCTCTCCCTAAGGACAGGGGCCGTGGCGTGTTCTTGTTTGCCTCTCTTCCTGCTCCCACACACTGCCTGGCACAGAGCAGGCCCGACTAATTGCATATGAACTCTCATCTACTTCACAAAGGTGTCTTGGTCCACCAACCGGTCCCCAAGCTCCTTAGGAGAGTACTCATGGCATCTTCTGCTTCTCCCCACTCTAAGGGCGTAACTCTGACACACAGAAGCTGAATCCCATTCAACCATGAGTAAGAGGTGGTCTGGACATCTGGGCCCCTCTCTTTTTTAGGAAACTGTCTCTCCTCTACTCTTAAAGGTCCCAACTCATCCCTCCTTACAAGGGCAGGTGTGTGACTTAGACCTGGTCACGCAAGTCCCCAGTGATTGGTTCCAGAATCACTAGGCCACCCAGACTCTGGGGTTACAGAAAGGAGTCAAGCATATTCAGGCAAGGCAGGTCCTTGAGGAACCAGTGATGATGCCCCAGGAGCAGATCCAAGCAATGGACAGAAACTGAATCCAGGTGACATCATTCGTACCCCTAGATCCAGCCAAGCCTGAAGCCCCTTTCTCTGTTCCCTGAGATAATGTTTCTGTCTATGCCAATTTAAATTGAGTCTCTTTCCTCACAACCCAAAGATACAGGCATCCATCGCTGGTAGCAGCATTCAGAATAAGGTAAGCAAGGTGTCTGTTTGGGGATAGTCAATGCTTGCAAAAAGAAACATTGCTATCATATTCTCTGCAAGCCTTCTCATTTTATTCCGGGAGTCTGGACTGTGGCCCCAGATCCCACACTAAACCAGAGATGGCTCAGACATTCATCTCTCCATACATTCATCTCACATGTCTCTCCAGACATTCATCTCATCCATAATGAGGGATGAAGATACCACTCAGGTTTTGACTAAAGCCTCACATATTGCTGTTTGCTTGGTCGAGTTCCCAGGCGGCCTGAGCATTCTGGGAGGTAGCTGAGTAATGCTCAGAGCTCAGCAGCCTGCAAATCAATTAATCTCTTCTGCAAATTGCTCACCAGGTCTAATGAATTGGCTCGGCACAGAGGAAGTCCTGTGTGGCCCTGTGTCCTCTGCAGTGACGGACTTCTCTCGGAGCAGACAGAGACATCGTGCCTCAGCCGAGGAACAAATCTATTAATATTTGGAGAGAACATCAAATTGTACCCAGTGGACTTAAAGTTTGGTCAAGAGAAACTCACTTCCCTGTGATTTCAAAACAAGATAGTCTATTCATCCCTCCATGTTTTTTTCCACCAGATTCTGCCAGCCTTCCTCACGGTCTGTCTGGCAGTGGACCTCCTCTCCCTGCAGTGAGATGCAAGGTTGGGGTGGAAAGGCCCTCTTGGTAACAGGCTTTCCAGTTAGCATCTGTTACACATCTTGGGATTTTTTAAGCTTGATAAGATCAAAGAAGGAAAAGGTACTCTAATATGGTACTGATGGGAATGTGAAATAGAAAGCAACTTGAAAATATCTACTAAAAATGTGCAACACGACTAAACTACAGCGAGGTATCACCTCACACAGGTCAGACTGGCCATCATCAGAAAGTCTACAAACAATAAATGCTGGAAGGGGTGTGAAGAAAAGGAAACCCTCCTCCATGTAAACTGGGGCAGCTACTCTACAGAACACGGGCCTCCCCCATGGCTCAGATGGTAAAGAATCTTCCTGAAGTGCAGGAGACCCAAGTTCGATCTCTAGGTCAGGAAGATCCCCTGGAGGAGGAAATGGCAACCACTCCACTATTCTCGCCTAGAGAATTCCCTGCACAGAGGAGCCTGGCAGGCTACAATCAGTGGGGTTGCGAAGAGTCGGGCAGAACTGAGCAGCTAACACTTTCACTTTCACTATAGAGAACAGTATGGAAGCTCCTCTGGAGAAGGCGATGGCACCCCACTCCATACTCTCGCCTGGAAAATCCCATGGACGGAGGAGCCTGGTGGGCTACAGTCCATGGGGCCTCGAAGAGTCGGACATGACTGAGCGACTTCACTTTCACTTTTTACTTTCATGCATTGGAGAAGGAAACGGCAACCCACTCCAGTGTTCTTGCCTGGAGAATCCCAGGGACGGAGGAGCCTGGTGGGCTGCCGTCTACGGGGTTGCACAGAGTCGGACACGACTGAAATGACTTAGTATGGAAGTTCCTCAAAACACTAAAAAAAATAGAGCTACCATATGATCCTGCAATCCCACACCTGGGCATATACCTGGAGAAAATAATTCAAAGAAATACATGCACCCCAATGTCCACTGCAGCACTTACAACAGCCAAGACATGGAAGGAACCTCCATGTCCGTCAGTAGATGAACGGATAAAGAAGATGTGGTGTATGTATACACACTGGACTATTACCCAGCCATAAAAGGGATGAAATAATGCCATTCGCAGCAACATGGATGGACCCAGAGATTATCCTACAAAGTGAAACAAGTACATACAATACCAAGTATATACAATACCATGTATATGTGAAATCTAAAAAAAATGGTACAAATGAACTTATTTACAAAAGAGAAACGGACTCACAGACATAGAAAACAAACTTACAGTTACCAAAGGGGAAAGAGAGGGGAGGGGTAAGTAAGGAGATTATATATACACTACTAAGTAAATAGTCAACGTATATATACTGCTATACATAAAGCAGATAATCAACAAAGCCTTCCTGTATAACACAGGGAACTGTACTTAATACTCCGTAATAACTTATTGAAAAAGAATCTGAAAAAGGATAGGTACATATATCCCTTATATATATGTATAACAGAATTACTTTCCTGTACACCAGAAATTAACACATTATAAATCAACAATATTCCAATATAAAATAAAGTATTTTAAACGTGCAACATAACAAAGACTCAGCAATTCTTCTTGGGTCTTCCCTAGAGAAACCCCCTACCGGAGCCTGGGTGTCATGGACAGTGGGTCTATGTGAAGTACTGGCAATAAGATGAACTATTCATGGTTAAGAGAATGAGTCACAGCAGCCCCACCCAGAGAGACTCCGTCCCCTATTTACAAGGCTGAGATAGCTCTGTATGTATTAACAGTAGGGGAAGACCACAAAATGGTGTTGAGTAAAACAAGGCAAGTTGCACAATGAGATGAGCAGTGTTGTACAATTCCTACTAGACACAGACACACACACACACGCATGCATGCACAGAAACAACACTCTGGCAGGTGCCTTCCTATCCCAAACTGTGGTTTCATCTGGCGAGGGTGCTGGGGGCAAGGGGAATGGGGGTAGTGGTCAAAGTGAACATGAGCCTTATTACGATAATTGAATGTATTAAAAGATGTATGAGTCATCATTACTCACATAATAAAAAACTAAACTTTTCTGTTCTTCTAGGTGGAGCATTCCCTGTTTTCCAATTTCATTTTCAACACAAACCTCCCCAACTTGTTTCAGGAACTTCCTCATCTGCCTCCTAGCATCCACTCTACCTGCCCCAATCATTTTTCCACATTCACCTATAATGGATGGTCTGCTCTCTGCCCTCCTCATCCTCCAATGGCCCCTCACTGTCCTCAGGAGAAGGATGAATCCCCACCCAGGTCTCAGATGCTCCTGGTCCCTCCATCTCCTCTCTCTGCACCCTGGGCATTTCCCATCATCACTCCTTTGGTCACAGAAGGCTCTGGGTCAGCATCTCAGACTTACAAATGCAGAGTTTGAACCTGCCTCGGACACCTCTGACACCACTAAGCTCCAACCCTCATGAGGCAGAAAAGGTTCAGTCTTTGCAGAATGTTGGTCCACAGCTTCTACAGCCCAACCCTGATGAACATAGAGTTTAAACTGATACAGGAGAAGGCCTTACAAGAGTTGAGGAAATCCTAGCTAAGACAGCAGAAGCCAACGGGATGTTATTGACAGAGGAAAGCAGATGTGACAGCACAAGAAAGTCCCAGGGAGGGACTCAGATCCCCAGTGGGGGGTGAGTCACAAGCTTAGCGTTAAATAAAATGGAATCACCCAGTGAAAAGGTTGTTCTCCCTACAACCCTCTGATCAGGGAAAGAAAGTCCCAATCGGATGCTAATGTATCTCTAACATCTCCTTAAGTCTTCCAGGTCGCTTTTTAAGCAAACAGAGTGTATCTAGGGCTCTCACCCACAACCATCCAGACAGAATTTATTTGCCAGGAAAACATGTTCATAGTGTTTTCTTTCTAGAAAGTTCTCTTAATGGCATGTGATACTGGCTTTCTATTTCCAGCATTGATAAACAGTTTCTTTTGAAAATAAAAGAATTTATGGGCTTTGCCAGTGAGCTTAAGTGGATCACATAAGCAAATAATCACACAGATGACATGCAGATGGGACACTTCTGAAGATGGTCCATGAATTATTGAATTTAGGAAATACCATAGACCCCCAATTCATCATCTAGGTGGCCCTGAGCAGGTCACTGGATGACTTGGAGACTCTGAGTCTGTTTCTCCCTCTGACAATGAAAATGAATCATCTCAAGTCTGTTGGGGGGGATTAGATGTGGGTGCAGCTCCTGAACTGAAAGTGCCTTCTGAGTTTAGTTATTGGGAGATTTCTCTGAAATCTCACTTTGAAATGTTACCCTGAATCTCACGGTGTTTACTGCCAGAAGCCACGCCAGCTGCAGGAAATTGCAAAACCAGAAACTCGATGGAGTTCTTATCGTTCAGTAAAGCATCTCTCTCAATCAATATGACTTCAGATGTGTCATCTGGGCACAGGGCCACACTGGGCTCCTCTTCAGCGTTCCAATTTTAGTCTGTGTACCGGCAGAAGCAGCACGACTTCCAATGTGCCCGCAAAAGTCCGAATAATTAACCTCAACCACATCAGCGTTCTCCGTTCAGTTCCACGAAATCCGTTTCTAAGGAAATATATAAGAACACTCTTTATACCAAGAAGTGTTTAGTGTATCCGCACATCAGAGTACCTAGAACAGGATTCAGTTAATGGAGCAGGTCCTTTTGACACAAAGGATTTCAATAATAAAAAATAAATAAAAGCTGATATGTCATCTACTAGAGAGAAAGAAATGTGCACATAAACACAAAAACAGGACAAATCTCATTACGAGATTCTTTTTTGCAGCCCAGGGTCAATAACTGCGATATTAGGAAAAGGGTAATAGGCTGACTGCTGATGAGTTCCTGGAGACCAGAAGACTCCTGGAGACTAGAATGTCCCACTTGAAATGCAAATAGAATTGAATGATGTTGAGTTCATCCCCGCTGCTCCCCATGTTCTGAAAAGTATTCTTTTCAGAGCAGTGACCTCATCAGGAGAAACACATCAGGAATTGTATAACCACAACAGAAGCGAATAGGTAGTGGCTTTTGCTCAGATAGTTTCACCCACTTTGTATGGACGTGTGAGTTTTCAGTGACTTTTTCTAATGAAAAAATAACACTCCAATGTGAGAAGACAAATGTGCACGCGGTCACACAACACACACCTGCAAAGCTTCCTTTCCTAAGTCCCTAACCTGGGAAATAAACAGATCATTTTCATGACAAGGCTTAGTAGTGAACTTCTCCTTCAGGTACAAAAGATGATCTTTCACTGACGTCAATTACATGGAATAATCGCAAAAGGGAAAACAACTCCCCCAGTTCTTCAAATGGCATCAGGCAGATAGGTACTCAGGTGAGAAGAGAAACCACTCCAGCAGGGACCTATCGCACATTTAACCTAAACCCTGATTTCTGAAACACTACCTCCCACACCACACAGAAGATACAACTCCAATATCTTAGTTAATCCCCCAACAAGCCAATCCATTAAGACGTCATCACAACTTCAGACACTTAACGCAAAGGCTAAGGCATACACCTCATGGGCATGCAGGGACATTTGAAAATTCCTCGCTAGAAATTGCTGTTTGTTGTCAGGGCAGCCTGGATGGATGGGTCACCTTTTTGCTTACCCTCCTTGCCCTCAGTGGTTGTCAAACATGTTATGCATGAGAACCTCTGTTCAGAGTTGTGGACACCATTCTTATTCTTATGCTTGATATGTGTCTGGTAAGTCAAGGCTACCTGAAATCTACAAATAAACTTCCAGCTCCCCTCACTCCGTTGCTGGAAACTTGGATGGTGGATCACTGAATGTGGGTTTTAAACAAGTTCATGCAACATCACTAATTATTAGAATAATGCAAACTGAAACTACAATGAGAAATCACTTCATACCAATCAGAATGACCATCATCAAAAAGTCTACAAATAATAAATACTAAAGAGAGTGTGGAGAAAAGGAAACCCTCCTACACTGTTGGTGGGTATGTACATTGGTGTAGCCACTATGGAGAACAGTATGGAGGTTCCTTGAAAAACTAAAAATAGAGCTGCCATATGACCCAGCAATCCCACCCCTGGGCATATATCCAGAGAAAAACCATAGTTCGAAAGATAGATATACCCCAGGGTTCACTGCATCACTGTTTACAGTAACTAAGACATGGAAGCAACTAAATGTCCCTCAGTAGATGAATGGATAAAGAAGATGTGGGGTGTGTGTGTGTGTGTGTGTGCGCGCGCGCGCGCAATGAAATACTATGGGACCATGAAAAAGAATGAAATGTTACTCTTTGCAGCAACATAGATACGACTAGAGATTATCATACTAAGTGAAGCATGTAAGAAAGAGAAAGACAAATGCCCTATCATATCACCTACATTTGGAACCTAAAATATGATGCAAACGAACCTACCTATGAGACAGAAACAGAATCGGGGCTTAGAGGGTAAACTAGTGGTTGCCAAGCCACTAGTTTGGGAGGAGAGAGAGCTGGACTGGAAGTTTGGAATTAGCAGCTGCAAGCTATTACATATAGAATGGATGAACAAGGTCCTACTGTATAGCACAGTGAACTGTATTCAACATCCTGTGATAAACCATCACAGAAAGGAATACGAAAAAATTTTAAATAAATAAAAGGCATGTGACATTCATACCAGGAGAATGAAATAATGCCATTTGCAGTAACATGGATGGAACTGGAGATTACTAGGCGAAGCCAGTCAGAGAAAGACCAATATCATATGATACCAGATACCACTTATATGTGGAATCTAAAAAAATAAAAGATACAATATTACCAATATTTATAAAAGAGAAACAGATTCCCAGACATAGAAAACAAACTTATGGTTACCAAAGGGGAAAGATGAGGGGGAGGGATAAACTGGGAGCTTGAGATTGACACAGACACACTACTATATTTAAAACAAACAACCAACAAGGACCTACTGTATGGCACAGGAGACTCTGCTCAATAGACTATAATAACCTAAAAGGGAAAAGAATTTTCAAAGAATAGATATATGTACGCGTATAACAGAACCACTTGGCTATCTATACACCGGAAACTAACTCAACATTGTAAATCAACGACATGCATGCTAAGTCACTTCAGTCGTGTCTGACTCTTTGCAACCATATGCATTGTATAGTCCAATATAAAATAAGACTTAAAAAAACATTAAATTCAGTGGTGTTGGAAAGTCAAAAAATTAAAAATAAAAAGCTCAGTTCTCAGAAGAGTCTCAAAGATGCCAGTCATCATAAAATCTTATAAATTAGGTCTCCATCCTTCATAACTCCTCTGGCCTTCTGCTTGCAGAAGACTTCACTGCCAAGCCATCTGTTAATTCGAATGATCGGTCCCAAGTTATTGGAATAGTTGAAAGAGGGAAATTAAGCATCCTCTTAAAAAATATTTTTCAAAAACATCCTCTCTCTCATCTTCATAAATTATTGACAGGAAGATTCTCCAAAAATAAAAAGGAGAAAGAATCCATAACAACATCTTATTTCAGCCCCTGGACACAAGTATTCCTGGCCACTTTTTTGAAAATGTTTTGCTGATTTAGCTGACCTTCAAGGATGAGGGCCAACGGTTTTCTTTCCCAGATTTGAATTGGGAAATTCCACCCCGCACCCCCATCAAAAGATTACTCTCCATTTCATTGCTGGGTTTCAAATTCCCCCACGTTATAGCCCCTCGGGTCACCCCAAACAAATCACCCTATCATTGTCATGCTGAGGAAACCAGGTCCTCACCCCTCAAAAATAGACACGTTTGCACGCACTCACAAAGTCTTGTGTGCACGCACATTTGCGCGTACGTGCACACACACACACACAGTGGGGTCAGCTCTCTCACCAAGAAGCCAGCTCTGATCTCTCTAACCAGGACCCCGCCAGGTCAAAGAAGACAAGAAAGTTGTTTGTAAACCGTGGGTGACCAAGGCTTATCTCAAGGTTCCTTTGAAGCTATTAACGGCACTCCGTCTTCAGACACCCGACACTTGCAGAGTGTCTGTCACTCTGCTGTGAAATATTGGCTTTGGGTGGCGGTGGCAGTAAGCTCTCTGAGCTCCTTTGATTCCCGGGGGGTGTTTATTTTAACGCATTCCACCCCACCTCCAACGCAATGGTGTCCATAATGGCCCGTTCACCCCATGCTTGCTGGTTTATCCGACCTGACATCCCTGCTCCATCTTTGACACTTCAATCAGGATCGAAGGGTGATTAATATTCCCTGGGGCCAATGCTTAGACCACACCCCGCAGACTCCCACTGCCCTTAATGGACACACTCCATGTGCTTCGTAATCATGGGGGAGGAAGCCCTTTGAAAATGGGCACCTGTGACCCAGACCTCTGGCTCAACTAACTGTTCCAACAACAAACACGAAAGCACAGTCATCTGTTATTCCCACCTGCTCTGCTGCTGCAGCATCATTACCTACATGGGGGTGGAGGTGGAAGGGGACTACGTTCCCAGGGGGCTTCGCCCTGCCTTTGGCCTCCCAATCTTAGTTCCACATTTAGATTTTGTTTCTGATTTTTCTTTTCTGTTTGGGGCTGGTTTTATTCCCCATCCCCTTGATTCTGGTAGAACAGGCTGGTGTTAAGATCAGAAAGCTACTGAGTGTGATGTTCTCAACATGCAGGGGCAGGGCTGGTCCCTGAGGTCGAGAGAAGCTTTTGAAGGGAAGACAGGATGAGGAGGACCACGAAAGATCAGAGACTGTCCAGCTGGTCTCTCCACAGGTATTGAGGCCCCTGGGTCACTGTGAGCACACGGGGTACACGTGCATCTTAGGAAGAAGCGACCACATCCATTGAAGGACGTATGGAAGATGCCCTCACCCTCTCGGAAGGAGAGAAGAGCTCCCTGCTTTGGGCTGACAGTTCCCCAGGAAGAGCAAAGGCTGGACCAACAGGTGGTGACTGCATTTCAACCACATTTGGAGCCCTGCCTGCCCGCATCCAGACTGCCACCAGGTCTTTCTCCCAAAGAGAAGCTAAGGGGGCCCCCTGACCCAGCACACCAGTCTCAGGATTGAAGCTCACTTGGACCACATGCCTGCAGGTGTGAATATGTCCTACTGGGAGGTGGGCTGCGTGATCCTGTTTTAATGAATACATATTGGTTTAGGTTTATAGAGAACTTTCCTGCCAAAGCCATTTGCACACAAGGAGAGCACAGACGATGAGTGTCCATGCATGCCACTACCTTTTCCACTTAGAAACACATTTTGAGGTCCCTTCGGTTGGTTCTCAGACTGGGGGAAAATTGTTGAGGTGGTTTGTGATTGGATTGTGCCTATCCCTCCAAAACATATATATCCAAGTCCTAAACCCACAGAACCTGTGACTGTGACCTTACTTGGGAAAATATCTTTGCACATGAAATTAAATTATGAATCTCAAGGTAAGATCATCCTGGGTTTGGGGTGAGCCCTAAGTCCAATGGCAAGTGTCCTTATGAGAGAAAGACAGGAGAACATTTGACCCACAGAAACATAGGAGAGAAGCTGTGTGAAGATGAAAGCAGAGACTGGAGGGGTGCAATCACAAGCCAAGGATGCCTGGAGCTCCCAGAAACCGGGAGGCTAGATAGGATCCTCTCCTGGAGGCTCTGGGGAGATTGGCAGCTTCTGGCATCCAGAACTGAGAGAGAATACATTGTTACTTTAAACCACCGCGCGTTTGTGGCAATTTCTTCCGCAGTCCAAAGCAATTTACCAGTCCAGAGGGCATCTGTTCTATTCCCGCTATTTCTGAACATACAGAAGAAGCCATCTCTCTGCTGAGAAATCACCCTCTTGGGCTCCTCCCTGAAACACTGACCTCATCCTTCACTAAACAGCAGGGACACTGAGTACCATGCAAGCCATGTGCTCTCGGCACTCAGCATACGCCGGACCTTACACGTATGCGTGCTCAGTCCCTCAGTCGTGTCCAGCTCTCTGCAACCCCATGGACTGTAGCCTGCCAGGCTCCCCTGCCCATGGGATTTCCAGGCAGGAATACCGGAATGGGCCGCCATTTCCTCCTCCAGGGGAGCTTTCCTCACCCAGGGATTGTACTCGTGTCTCCTGCATTGGTAGGTGGATTCTCTACCATCAAGCCACCTGGGAAGCCCCAGACTTTACACACGTACGCTTATTATGCTCCAGAGCTAAGAATCCACATTTCTCATCTACTTTAGAGTCTGAGAGTTCCTTGCTGTAAGCGACTTTGCTCGACCCTCACCCTGAGCCACTGTGGGGGTAAGATCTCTATCAGCGTCATCTCTACGGACAGAAGGTTCCCAGGAGGGAGCTTGCTGACTTCCAGTGTCACTCCCCACATGACTGAAGCAAAGGATGGACAGCGAGCCTGTCTGTCTGTCTGTCTTTACTCTGTACCTCATTCACCAAGGGCAGGCATCGTCTTTTGCTTTTCAGTTCTGAGCATGGAGCTTAGGAATAGAAACGTGGTGGCTGACATGAGTTTCCAAGACCAGCCTGACTCAGCTCCCTATGGTGCTGGGAAGAGAGCTGGTGGGAAGGCACTGCCATTTGGGGCAACTGGCAGAATTCTGGTGGGTTTCTGTTGGGCTCTCTTGGGGGTGGTATCACCCAAGCACACCCTAACAGGCAGGTCCCTGGATTGTATCTCCTTGAGAAGGAGGCAAGTAATGGAGTTCAAGATGAGGAATCACAGAAAATGAAGAAAGTGCAAAGCCCAGTCCCTTGGTTGCATTTTTGTCTAGCCCCTGCCAGCCAACAAGGTCTTAACCCTTGATGTTCCACCAGAAGACAGTGCTTTTCCTTCCACAACTGACCATCCATTGGAGCAAATATCTGCTTTGACTTAAACTCTCATTGAGGAGAAAAACGAGTCCTCATCCTTGCCTAGAAGAGGGCACGGGGATTGCAAGGGGGTGGCAAGGGATCGAGGCACAGCATCAAAGCACTGTCTTCCTGAGGGGGTGGGGGGGCTTCCCAGAGGCTGAGAAGAGGGGACCCTAACCAACTGTCCCCACCAGCAGGCAGAGCCCCGGGTCAGCCCTTGAGCCAAACGGACAACAACCAGCCACAAAAGACAGTTCATTCAGTCACCACTGGCCATAGGGGACCCCACCACCTTCTCACACGAGGTCTTGGTCTGCCTCCATCAAAACACTGCCCCCAAGGCTAAGGCTGGGCTCGTGAATGCCCAGTGGAGGGAGGAAGGAGGGGAAACTGCAGTCCAGAGAAGTTAAGTGATTTGCCCAGTGATTGCAACTTAAAATAGCCCATTTCCAGGAAGCAGTCTCCATCAGTTCATCCTGTGTTTACTTCCGAGCATCACGAAGAGCCCCTTTTGTAAGCCTCCCGTGGAAGCAATGTTCCCAGCCACTCTCTCATTACACCTCCTCCTGTTCCTTTCGTTTCAAAATCCCATCCATTGACCCATTTAGCCTCACAGTGGCCCTGCAGAAAGAGTCCAGTGAGCTTCTTCTTCAGAGAAGATGGGGGGAAGATGGAGGCACCCAGAGTTCTGACTCAGGCCCTCCATACTCAAGGATGTTTGTTGCATCTCAGTGTTTGGTTCCCATATCCCCACCCAGGACCCTCTCCCCCAGTCTAGGGTCTTGACCGCCCCACAGAGGTAACACTTCTGGCATCACCCCATAAGCATCCATACCCTTGCTGGATGTCAGGCTCCAGACAGCAAGGCCAGTTGCCTCTGCTCATTTCACCAGCAGCATGGTGTCCAGTTTGGATCCATCTCCAAGGAGAGCAAGTCTTACCTGCCATTTCTGAAGAAGCCTGCCCTTGGGTCCTGCAGGGGTCTGGCCCCTTGGCTCGGGGTGGGTGGCCATCTTTTCTCAGAACCCAGTGTGGCTTCCGTAGTCTAGTGACTCTCAGCTGGACACGACTCTGCAGGAAATTCCCTCTATACCTGGGGAACGAGAAGCACAGGCGGCATTAGCACCCTGGAAAGCCTGTGCCCTGGAGCTCGTGGGCACAGAAATTCCAAACGGGATGCTCAGAGGGAAAAGTCCAGGTCCCCATGGGAAGTCTGGGAGAGCACAAAGGGCATGAGGTCCAGGCAGCTTGTCAGCTCTCAGGAACCCCTCTTCTTTCCAGTCCTCATTCTCCTGCCAGGAAGTGAGAATGACAGCAGGACACAACTCAGGCAGCTCTTGTAAGCATGAAATGAGACAGCATCTGGAAAATGCTCCCCACACCACCTAGCACACAGCACGTGCTTAATCAAGGTCAGCTGCTGTAATTAAACACTGAATATATGACCTTGACTATTCATGTGACAGGCTGTCCAGTGGAACTTTATACAGTAAGGAAAGCCTTCTATACTCTGCATTGACCAACTTGGTAGCCACTAACCATAGGCATCTCTGTAGTGACTGAAATGTAGTTCATATGTCTGAGGAACTGCGCTTTCTGGTCAATTTCATTTTAATGGGTTTAAAGAGCACAAGTGACTAGTAGCTACCATTATTGGACTGGTTGGGTCCAAAGGGTCTCCTCTGAAAAAACTGGGCATCACAGACATTCCCCCTAGAGAAGCCCTTCCAGGTCATCTGGTCTAACCTCCAAAACAGGGCATTCACATCCCAGGGGAGGGGGAGGTGTGTAACAAGGGCAGAGAAAGAAAATACTGAGCTACTCAACATTGCTACCTATTAGAGAAAAGCAAATCAAAACTGCAATGAAGTACCACCTCATACCAGTCAGAACAGCCCTCATTAAAAAGTCTACAAATAACAAATGCTGGAGAGGGTGTGGGGAAAAGGGAACCCTCCTGCACTGTTGGTGGAAATGTAAATTGGTGCAGCCACTATAGAAAACAGTGTGGAGATTCCATGAAAAAATTAAAAATAGAGCTACTATAAGCTCCAGCAATCCCATTCCTCCGCATATATCCAGATGAAACTATAATTTGAAGAGATACATGCACCGCTGTGTTCTTAGCAGCACTGTTCACAATACTCGAGACATGGAAACAACCTCAATATCTATCAACAGATGAAGGGATAAACAAAGATGGGGTGTGGGTTTATACCTATAGTGGAATACTACTCAGCCGTGAAAAAGAATGAAATAATGCCATCGCCGTGACACCGATGAACCTAGAAAATGTCACACTAAGCAAAGTAAGTCATAAAGAGAAAGACAAATACCGTGTGATATCACTTACATGTGGAATCTGAAACAGGACACAAATGAAAACTCATCTATGAAACAGACTCACAGACAGAGAGAAGAGATTTGTGGTTGCCAAGAGTTAGGGTGGGTGTGGGAGTTTGGAATTGGTAGGTGCAAACTATTATATATAGGATGGATAAACAACAAGGTGTGACTGAATAGCACAAGAAACTATATTCAATATCCTGTGACAAACCATACTGGAGAAGAATATAAAAAAGAATGTGTATAGTTGTTGTTTAGCTGCTAAGTCGTGCCCAACTCCTTTTGTCACCCCATGGACTTAGCCTGCCAGGCTCCTCTGATCGTGGGATTTCCCAGACAAGAATACTGGAGTGAGTCGCCATCTCTTTCTCCAGAGGATCTGCCCCACGCACATATTGAACCCACATCTCCTGCATTGCAGGCAAATTTTTATTACTGAGCCGCAAAAGCCTATATATATAAACTGACTCAATTTGCTGTGCAGCAGAAACTAACACAACACTATAAATCAACACTACTTCAACAAATTTTTTAAAAAAATCCTGAGCTTCTGTTTACAGTTATTTTCACCTAGGGTTTCTTATATCTATTGTTGCATGCCCTTTATAGCGTACATAATACTTTAGCGGAGTAGAACATATGTCTAATTAACTGGTAGATAAACAGTTATGCATTTCTTGCTGCTACTACTGCTAAGTCGCTTCAGTCATGTCCAACTTTGTGCGACCCCATAGACAGCAGCCCACCAGGCTCCTCTGTCCCTGGTATTCTCCAGGCAAGAATACTGGAGTGGGTTGCCATTTCCTTCTCCATGCATTTCTTGGGTGCAGGCTAAAAATGTTTTACCAGTAGGAATGTGCAGCCAAAAGCGGACCAGCAAGCTAGTCTAGCACCCCCTCGTGGCAGGTGAAGGAACTGAAAGACAGACCAACCACCTGTCGTGTGCCCTGACTCGCAACCCTGTAGCCAGTTGGGAACCAGACTCTTGACTCAGGTCCCTGCACCATTTTGACCATTATCAGTGGTCAGCTCTTTGAAAAGAAATCTGCACCGCTTCTAGCTGCCGTCAAGCTACAAGGTCTCCCTTCCCAAGGTTCAGTTTACAAGAATTCTGTTCCCACCATGATGCTCTTACGAACAACCTGGTGGCAGAGGAAGATGAGGCAACCTGCTTGGCGATTTTTCTTTCTCACTTGTCTGAGCTGTTGCCAACATCTAGCCGCAGTCTCCTCATCACCAGGGCCATTGGCAGAATTTTAAATAAGATCTGCAGAGTGCCATATCCTCCTGGGCACTGATTTTCACAGCAGCAACAAGGACAAAGTGACTTTTTTCTTCATCTTATTCGTGTTTGGAAGAGGCTCCACTTGCAAACACTACTGCCTCCCTGGCCCTGGGCAGGAACTGTCACTCCCCATAGGTGCCTGCCTGGTTCTTTGAAGCAACCCTTTCCTGTTTGTCAAGACCTCAGGATCCTGAAAGTGTGATCTGAGCCCAGGTGAAGAGCCACAGGGCTGCTGTTCTGCTAATCATAAACCCGTCAAACCAGCCAGGGCTGCTGCAGGGCCTGGAGGAGAGTGACTTCCAAGTACAGAGACAAAGACAGGAAGGATGGTGCAGGGATACGGGAACCTTCCTCACCTGTGAGCCATGGTGGGTCACCTTTGCCCCCTGTCAGCAGGTGATTGACACGAGCTCACAGGCGTTAAGAATGGCACAGTTTGAACTGCAGGGAGGCCTGCTTTTGGAAAACAGACAAGAGCGAAGGACTGCATTTGATGGAAATAACTAGGAGACTGCCAGGAGAGCTGCAGCCTCTGGACTCAGGTCTTACTGCAGTGGAATCTAGACCCTTTCGGCCCTGAGGGGGAGCCCAAGTGGACCTTGGCATTGTCTTCAAAGCAAGTTTTGTTTAATCGTGGGCAGGGTCAATTTCTTTGTCTCCTGGGTTCTCCAGAACCTTGTGTGAGCACCCCTCCTAGAGCAGCCATGCCCCTGGGGTGGACAGCCAGGATGGGGCAGGACTGCAAGCTCACCATCACTGTCCTGCAAGGCCCCTCCTTCCAGCAGGTGCCACGAGTGCCTCAACTACTGCCTCCACCTTGGCTACTCGTCCATGTCAGCTGTTGGGGTGCCAGCTGCTAGGAACGCACTCTTACCACCTTCTCAAGAGCGCAGCCCTTGGCCAGTGGGAGCCGGCTGTCTGGAAGGCCTGGAGGAGTGTGCACACCCCCAGGAAGGGCCCTGAGCCATTGTCACCGGGTGTGAGACCCCAGTCTTTTTGCTTCAGAGCAGGACAATCTCTGTGACACATGTCACATTCTAGAGCTCCCGTGGGGTCAAGCACGACTGGACATCTGACCCCACATCTCTTCTGAGTTCTTCCCTCACCTGGCCTGCTTCCCTCACCTCTCACGAGCTTCCTGAGAACCCTCCCTCGGTGAACCACTTATACCAACATCCCCATCTCAGGCCTTGCTTCTGGGGAGCCCATCAGATGCAAGATTCCAGGGTCATCCCTGCTCCCCCTTCTCTCAATCCTGCCTGCCTATTTCCCCCAGCGGCACTCGGGCGCATTTACCAAACCTCCTCGAATATGCATGTGTATGCCAAGTTGCTTCAGTCATGTCTGGACTCTGTGACCCCACTCAAACTCATGTCATTGAGTCAGCTATTTAAGGGCCAGATTTTAAATCCAACTCATCCCTGACACACCCTCTGCTCTCTTGGTCTCTCTCTGTAGGTCTTCCTTTAAGAGCCAACATAACTTACGTAAGGTTAGCACTGTATCTTCACTGATAGACCTCGTGAAAGATCAACCAGAAAGAAGCCTTCTTGCTCTGGGTCAGCACCAGCTGGGGCCCCAATGACCAGGGGACCAAGGCCACGAGTGCAACGGATACCAACTTTTCTGGAGTCCACTGGGAGGCTCACAAAAGCAGGCAAGGTAGGGCTGTCATGTATCTCAATGCTGGCTGAAAGCCACTGAACACCCTGCCTGCTCCAGCCCCACCCTGACCCCCGCTCCCACTGCCCTTTCTATCAGGCAAGTCTTGGAAGGTAGATCCAAAGAGGCAGACTTGCAGGTCTGATACATGCTGATCCCAGAGAAGGAATGCGTGGTCTGCCATGTGACCCTCTCCTAATCCTACAAGGAGTAATAAAGCAAACAGAAACGGTGGGAAGGTACGGCAGATCCTCAGCACCCTACCCCGCAGGATCGGGAGTCGGCTCTGGCGCCGCGGCGAGCGTGAGCTGCAGCACCAGGCCTGTGCCTCCACCTCACTTCAGAGTTATCTCACTGAATGAGGAGACTGTGTCACAACTAAGTGAGCAGACACACACACTTCCGCTTTACAAGGAAAAGCACCATCAATTAGGAGAATTCTGCCCTCAGTGTTTTCGCCTGTGTTCTCTGCTTCCGTGACTAACGGGCATTTTAGGGTTTACAAAGTGCCCTTTGCCCACATAACCTCCAATTTCCTCCTTGTTCATCCCAATTCACTCAGGGCTTCACAATTCATTGTTCATTTGTCAGGAGCTTCCTAGAACCAGTCTCTGAGCGTTTCATGCTTCAGATAGCACTGTACACAGTTACAAATTAATCAATAAAATCCAATTCCATGGTCCAGTGCCTGCTCTGGGCACGGCTGAGACATTTTCTGTGGACGCTCAGAATCTCTATACCTCTACCAGTTAACGTCAGGGCAATTAGGTGTCCAAGTATGAACTTTTTACATTTTCCCATTTCCGCTCTGAAGACAGATCCTGTCTTTCTCATCCCTCTCCTTTAACTCCTGTACTTTCATTAATGAAAACACCCATTTTCATTACATATTTGGAGATGGTAGCAGACAGATGAGCGAAACAGAATAGAGGGCCCTGAAATAAACTCCAAGTATACACAGGAAGTTAAAATACAGCAAAAAAGTGAAAAAAGTGGATTAGACCAGGAGTCTATAGTCTTTTATGTAAAGGTCCAGATAATAAATATTTTAGACTTTACCAGCTGTATAAAGTCTCTGCCACATATTTTTATGTGTGTATATATATACACACACATATACTTATGGGCTTCCCAGGTGGCATTAGTGGTGAAGAATCCCCTTGCCAATGCAGGTTCAATCTCTGAGTCAGGAAGATCCACTGGAAGAGGGCATGGCAAACCATTCCAGTATTTTTGCCTTGAAAATTCCATGGACAGAGGAACCTCCTGGGCTCCCCATGGGGTCACAAAGAGTTGACACAACTGAAGCAACTTAACACATACATAAGTACATATTTATATATATGTATATGAAAGTGAAAATGAAGTTGCTCAGTCGTATCTGACTCTTTGCAACCCCATGGACTGTAGCCTGCCAGGCTTCACCATCCACAGGATTTTCCAAGCAAGAGTACTGGAGTGGGTTGCCACTTCCTTCTCCAGGGGATCTTCCCGACCCAGCGGATGAACCTGGGTCTCCCACATTGCAGGCCAACTCTTTACCATCTGAGCCACAAAGAAAGCTCATATATGTATACATTTATATATTTTAAGGCAAATATCTGTGTATATACACGTATATGCCTATATGCATATTTCTAAATGTAGAAACCATGCCTTCCTCACAAGGGTATAAAGAAACAAGTCAAGAGCTAAGTTTGACCCAAGGTCCATTGTTTTCTACATAAATATAAAAATAAATCCCTCTTTAATGTTAACGCAGATAAAGAAAGAACATGAGAATATCATTTTGCACCTGTGACCCCGGGAGACTGAGAGGAAGGAAAAACTGACAAGATCAGAAAGTCATAACCATGAAGGAAATGGGAGCTCCATCTGACTACATCAAAATATGCAACTTCCTGATGGTCAGAGAAGTCTAAGTGTTAAGTGTTGGTCACTCAGTCGTGTCTAACTCTGCGACCCCACAGACTGTAGCCTGTCAGGCTCCTCTGTCCATGGGATTCTCCAACCAAGTGTACAGGAGTGGGTTGCCATGCCCTCCTCCAGGAGATCTTCCTGACCCAGGGATCAAACCAGTGTTGCCTTGTTTCCTGCACTGCAGGCAGATTCTTCACTGCCTGAGCTACCACGGAAGCCAGAGGAGCATAAACAAGGTTAAACAATAAGAAGCCCGTTTCCACGTACAGTGGGCTAGCTACTCCGATTGCCTACCTTCCTATTTACCCTGATACTGAAACCAACTAAAAATGCAGATTAAAATATGAAAATGTTTACAACTTATATTTAAATGTCCTGGTGTTCTGATTAGGAGGTAAGATATATTTAAAAGTGAAAAAACCCAAGTGAAAATAGAAACCTAAAAAAGTGAGAATGTTTTCATTTTGAGGGCATTTGCCAAACCACAGGAGCCTGTTGTTCCGTGTTCATGGTCTGGTGGGGCAGTGTGGGGTGCAGAATTCAAACCCAGAATCCACCCTGTGTGAGAGGTGGCCGGAAGACCCAACCTCTTGTCCTGCGTAAAGCTGGGACTTCAGAGGTTATATCCTCCATATCTCGGTGAATTAAGAATAATACAGCCTACCCCCAACACCAGCCCAGAGAACTTTTTTTTAATTCCAATCTTATCACTGAGTAAAGGGGGCAAAGTCTCTCCTGTTAACTTTATAACACTGAGTTTATCTTCTCATGGGTTTGCAATCTGAATTCACACTACACTGGAACATGGAAAAAACTACAAGCAAGAATTTTCTTTAAAGTAGTGGTTAATGGGTGCTCCTAGCTACCTAGCAGAAGCAAAACAAATTACTGGAGAAACTCACCACAAAGTTCTCAAAACCTCAGCTTACTGGCTTCCCTGGTGGCTCAGCTGGTAAATAATCTGCCTGACAATGCAGGAGACACAAGAGATGCGGGTTCATTCTCTGGGTCAGGAAGATCCCCTGGAGGAGGGCATAGCAACCCGTTCCAGTATTCTTGCCTGGGAAATCCCCCAGACAGAAGAGTTGGACACAACTGAGCCTGCATACGCAAAATGTCAAACAGGAAACAAATGCTAGAAGCCCAAGCGATTCCTAATGGAATAATTTAAAGTGATGTGTATCTGGAGACATCAAAGTAAAAGTATGAAACACCAAAGATTAAGGAAGATCTTTAAAAGTAGCCAGAGAAAAGAGACCTTCAAAAGATAGATAAGTAGATGAATCGCTGACTTCTCTCCATAAAACGGAAACTAAATGATGATGCAGTAGGAACTTTGATGGATTCGGAAAAAATAACAGTCAACCTAAGACTGGAGACACAGCAAAAATATTTTTCAACAAGGATGAAATAAATGCATTTTCAGACTCATAAAAAGTGAGATTTTTCCTCTCTAAAGGAAGTTCCCAGGAATATACTTCAGACAGAAGAAAACAAGCCCAGAAGAAAGATTTGACATGCCAAAGGCGAAGAGGCAGGATGTTTACAATTTCATGGGTAAATAGAAATGCATGGGCTTAAACATCAGATAAGAAACTTGGAAAGTACCTGTAGTTATGTATTACAGGCAAAGGATATATGCAGTTCTAGGGCATATACACAATCCTACACATTCTGGGTGGGCAAAACATGAAAAGTCTGCTCCTGACAAACATTAGTAAGAAGACTATGGGAGCATGCAAACTCTCACACTGTCAAGTTGAAAATGTGATTATCTTATAACCCATTAATTCCACTTTAAGGTATATTTCTTAGAAAGCCTCTCACATTGTGTTTAAGGAGGCATGCATAAGCATGTTCATGGCAAAGTTAACACGTACACAAAAAAGTGAAAACAATTTAAATGTCCATAAATAGGGGAAAGGAAAATGCAACGTGTTATTCTCACGGGATAGGATACTCTATAGCAATTAAGAAGAATGAGTTTTATCAGTACGTATCAACATGGCTCTATCTTCAAAACACAATATGAAGTTTAAACATCAAACTGCAAGATGATAAACTCAATGTGATATATATATATAAATATAAACATATACATATATATTTTAAAGACACTAAACAATTTATATATTAGTGGATACATTGATTATAAGGTATGAACACATGGATGGAAACAGCACCAAACATATAAAGCTACCTAATTATCTTTTTGTTCTATTTCCTTTATTTTATGTAACATTTAAATACTGCATAAAGTAATATTTTATTTGTTTTATTTTTTTAAGGCTCAGAAGCAAATATGATAAAATGTTAACATCTGTTAATTCTGGATTACCACTCATGAATCTGTTACAGATTTTCTAAACCTTTCTGTATTTTTCTTTATTTTTATTTTTTCAAAAAAAGCGAAGAAGATGGGAATTCCTTGGCAGTCCAGTGGTTAGGACTCCACACTCTCACTGCCGAGGGCCCAGGTTCAGTCTCTGGTCGGGGAGCTAGGATCCCACAAACTGTGCAACACAGCAACAAGAGAGAGAGAGAGAAGATGCTGGTACATGAGCTTCACAATACTCGGAGCTGAGACCCATAGGGGATCTCTGCCACTGTTTCATCTGTAGAATATTAAAGGCAAATGGAGTGCAAATGGGGACATCAACTTAAAAATGGGCTTCTTTCTTAAGGAGAGAACACACAGGCTGATAGACAGCATAGATAGGTGGGTGGATGGATAGATGGATAAACAGATAGACAAGGCAGATGGATGAGTGGATGGATGGACAGACAGATATCAATAGGCAGAGAGACAAGGTAGGTCGGTAGACGGATGGATGGATATTGACAGATACAGATATGCAAGCATACATACATATGCGAGTGGGTAGATGGATACATAGACGGATACACACATCCTATAATATAGCCATTCACATCTAGGGGATGGATGGAGACAGAGAGTGTGGTAGGCAGATTAATACCCACTCACCCCTGCAGAGAGGGCCCTCTCTTAATCCCCAGAACCTGTGCGTATGTTACCTTCCGTGGCTAGAGACTTTGCAGGCGTGATCGTGATGAACATGTGTTCAACCAGTCTAGTTCAAGTGTTGGGAACAGAAGGCTGTAAACGAGGCACCCCCAGCCTTGTGGCCCTCCCCACACCTCCTGGGACCCTGACTGAGGTCTGGAGATTTCAGGCTTGTCATTGTCACTTAGATATCGTATAGTGTGTAGTTTGCTATGTGGGAGCAAAGCCACACACCAATGCTCCTGGGCTGTGGTCAGGGTGATGTAGCATTGCTCTCCAAGCCCACTCTCTGGACCAGCATCCTCAGCATCACTGAGGAGCATGTTAGAAGTACAGACTGTCCAAAACTCTCTCTCAATAAATGTCGTATTGCACTTGAAAATATGTGAAAGTGAAGTGGAATCACTCAGTCGTGTCCAACTCTTTGCGACATGGACTATACAGTCTATAGATTTCTCCAGGCCAGAATACTGTAGTGGGTAGCCATTCCCTTCTCCAGGAGATCCTCCCAAACCAGAGATCGAACTCAGGTCTCCCGCATTGCAGGCAGATTCCCTGCAGCTAGGCCACCAGGGAAGCCCAAGAATACTGGAGTGGGTAGCCTATCCCAAAATATGTTTTGATATTGATCATTAACATAATTTAACAGTGATGAAAACAGACTCTATATGATTTCAATACCTTTAGACCATGAAATTTTTGTACCTGGTCTTATGTCCCTGGATATGTTCCAGTGTCCCCTAGTTAGTCTATGGGAACTTGAATAGAATTTGTATCCTACTGTTGTATGAAAATTGTATAGATCTCGATAATGTTGAATTGGTTCATAGTGCTTTTCAGGTCTACTCTATCTTTTTACTTCTCTATATATTCACTCTCTTAATGTTTGAGAGTTTGATATTGAAAATCCAACTAAAAATTGTAATTTATCTACTTAAAAAAAATAATATATCATGGAACTATATGTAACTTTGTTCTGCATTTTCCAAGTCTCCTGTAACTGTGTTATAGTTTCATAATTTAAAAAAAGTTAAAAATAGAATTAGCATTGTAATTATCCTTCAATTAAAAACAAAGAAAAATTAATTTGAATTTTTTAATAGAATTAGCAAAAATAAATAAATAAAAACTAAACAAAAAATACAGACTCTTGGATAGCACTCGGACCCACTGAATTTGACACAGCATCACAAAAAATCTCCAAAAAAGCCTATGTGACTTTCCTGTCTGTTATGGGCTGGGAACACCAGGGCAAGCTGCTGTTCCACACATAAGCACTGGAGGAAGGCTTGCTGGTTCAGATCTGGGTCCCTGCAGAGGCTGCCCAGTCCCTCTGTGGGTCTCAGTGTCCTCATGAGAAAAATGGGGAGCCTGGCACACAGTAAATCCTCAGTGATCCCAGCTCTGGAAACGTGGTCCTGGCAGACATGTGAAACGGGCAGGGGACTCAAAAAAGGATTCGTCATCTCCAGCCACGGAGACTCTGAGTAGTTGTAGGCAAGCATTAGGGATTTGCGTGGCCTCTTGATGAGCACCTAGGTCTGGATCAAACACCTACAATAAGAGAAGGCCAAGCATTCCTGGAAGGAGACATCGTTGGGGGGCAAGGTGTGGTGCAAGAGAGCCTCAGGGATCTGGGTTCAGAGTGATCTGGGTTCAGAGTGTCAAATGGAGAATGGATGAGGGCTAGGACCACAGTCACACTGAGGGGGAAGGGAACAACCGTGGGAAAATGGGACAGAAAAACTTTGCAGCGGGTGCAGGGCAGTGTCGCTGTTTAGCAGCTAAGTCGTGGTGCTGATTAAAGAATTTGCTTTTTAACTTGCACACAGTGGGCAACGTGAAAGGTTTTGAGCAATGGGGCAAGACAATCAGAATGTCATGCTAAAAGAGGAGTGTTAAAATCCATCTGCCCCTACCCCCCGCCTCATTTGCAATTGGGAGTTTACGTATGCACTCAGATCACAGAGAAAAGTCTAGAAGGGCACACACCTAAATGTGATTGTCTCTGAATGGTGAGATCACTAAGATATTTTATTGCCTTCTCCTTGTTCGTGTGTATTTTCTAATTTTTCTGCAAAGGACATGCATCACTTGCATAATTAAAAAAGCAATAAAATCTGTAAATAATTAACACGCCCTCTCTTCAGGACTTACACTGGATGGATGTGTTTTCCATTCAGTTGTTTCAAATATTTGCTGGATGCCTGACCTTGAAAAGGGCACCACTGAAAAACACAGAGCCAGTGGATTGATGGGGAAACATTTGAGTCCTATAACCATGAAACTCTAGACCCCAGTTCCTAAACAGGACTCTCTCTCTCTCTCTGTGTTTCTCTTTCTCGCTCTCTCTCCCTTTCTCTCTGGGCACAGAGATGCCTTTTGAATCCCTGGTGAAGTTTTCTTTGCAGGTTTATTGAAACTGCAGTTTGCAGTCACAGTGTCACATGGGGAAGTGACAGAGGACGTCACACACCCTACCTTTTGGAGTGGGTGCTCAGATGTTTCCACCTGCTGCTCCCACGAGGCATCTTCGCTCTTCTACGAGACCGTCGTTTCTTCCACTCTGGCTCAGATACCCGGTCCCGGGACAGCATCCCTTGGGCTGTTGGGTCAGAGAGCTGAAAATACCAGTGATGCTGGCGTCATATTGCTCACAGCCCTTGTGGTGGGAACAACACAGAGGGGTCTCCCACTGCAGACAGGATGCCTGTCTGGAGAAATCAGGCATCAAAATACTGCCTTGCTAAATGGTCTGTGCATTCCTGGGCAGAATCTTCTGGAACCTGCCTGGGCTGGATCCACAGAGGAAAGCCCTGACCTTTGGTGATACCGTGGCTGCCTCCTTGCCCTCCTCCAGCAAAATCCACACCCAGTAACTAGTTGCCTTTTGGAGGAAGGAGGCTAACTTGGGTTCTAGATTCCCCCTCTCTCAGGCCCAGCACAATCTTTCCTAACCCACCACTCTCGGGATGAAGACAGTACTACCAGGGAGAGCAGCCTGTAAGCTCTGCTTACAGGGAACCAGGCCCTGTTGTTCCACACGATTAAATCAGAACAGAGGCTACAGGACCGTCTTCAATCACACTGGCCCAAGACAAGACATCCCAGGGTGGGACAGCATCCTCGAAGATCCAGGTGCATGGGGCCCCTCTAATGGTGTGGCTCTAAGCCTTTTTAATCACCAAGGATTAATCAACCCCCTAGAGCACTCAGCTCCTTAACCTTTCTGCCACTGCTCCCAGGAAACTCAGGAATCAGTCAAATCTGATTATAGCAACTATTTTTTCTGGAATCCCTGGAATGGCAACGCTCTCCTTTGAAGAGTTTGTTCCTGGTGTCTGTCTCTCAGTAAGGGTTTCTGATTTATAATTGTTGAGGTCCCCTGAGCAGCATTTCATTTTTACTTTTTGCCTTTGCTACCAGGAAGCTCCTAGTCAAGGTTTATGTCCCGCTATGAAAAAGATCTCACCCAGAGTGGTAGGTACAGTTATTCTTTCCTTTGAGACGTCTTTTTCTCATGATTTTCTTTCATTTTATTTTACTCGTGGGGCCTCTATTCACTCCCTTGGAGGTGGGCTGAGAAGACATTCTACAGGACAGGGGAGGCTATACCAGACAGCCTCACACTTTCTCTCCATCAACACAAGTCCTGCCTGCCAAACATCCTCCCTCAGCTCCCAGGGCCCTGGGGCAAAGCTAGTATTACCTTCGATATCTGCATCTGCCTTCCATCTCCAGGGCGTATCCTGGTCCATGCTCCAGACACTGTTTTGCTCACCAGCCAGGCGTCCGGACCCTCACCCTGGAGGCCACCTCCAGGCAAATGTAAGCCCAGGTACACAGAAGCATCCTTCTCCTTCTGCTCCATCGGCAGGGGGAGGCTGCGGCTCAGGCAACACCACGTGAGCCGGGGCTCGGCCCTCAGCGATGGAAAAGAGCCCTGGACCTCGCAGCTCCGGGCAGGCTCTGCACTGGTGCGCAAGGCCAACTCAGGCCAGCTGGGGGCCATGCTGGCCGAGAGAGAGGAGCCAGCCTGGTGGGAGCAGCAGGGACTAAGCTCCGCTAGAGACCTCGAAGGAGGGGCTTGAGTGGCACTCTCAGAAGGAGCCCCCAGCTCCCCAGTGGGTTCCCAGGAATTGAGGACACCTCCAGAGGGCTCAGCCCTCGCCACAGTGTTGCTCCTACAGATTTCTTGGGTGTCATGGGTCCCACTCCTCCAGGGTTCACACGTTGGGGCAGGCAAGAAGGAGGCTGACCCCTTGAATGCCCTGGCTGTTGGTATATCAGCATTCAAGCCACCTCTCTCCTCTCTCTGTACCTCCTTTCTCTGATTCCATGACCTGGCCCAGCTGGGGTGTTCCCAGCAGCTGTCTTCTCCAGCTGGGGCCTGGCCTGAGACAGGACAGGGAGGCAGGAGGGCCCCCTGCCCTGACTCGGCAAAGGATGTCTGTACCTTGGGCTCCCCTCTCCTGCAGATAGAGTCCTGGCCTTGGTCCAGCTTCTGGGGGACAGGCGACAGGGGGCAGGTGTCTCGCTGGGGAAACCTGAGGAGGTACTGGGGAGGAAAGGCCATGTCCACCAGGCCAGTGAGGGTCTGAAGAGCCGGAGGGTGGGAGGCCAGCTGGGAGGGACATCCAGGGGGACGTGGTGGAGGCTCCGTGTCTCGAGGACCCTCCCACCTCCAGGCTCCAGACATGACCCTCTCTGTGCAGTTGCCACTTCCAGGCAGCCCCCCTGGCTTTTCCCCGGGGTCAGTGTCCTGTTTCTGAGGTGGTGGTGAGGCAGTCTGCATGGGGCCGCCAGGACTCTCTCCTCCTGCTCCCAGGAGCTCCTGGCAGCTTAGCTCCTCCACCTTCAGCCTCTTCCTCTCCGAGGGGAGCTTGTCCTCCAGGGGCTTGGGCTCTCCTGAGCTCCCACCAGGCCCTCTCGGGACCACATGGGCCTGCTGACAGGCTTCCTTGGTGCCCTCACCACCGCAGGTGCCAGCTTCCAGCCTGGAGTCTGGCCTGGGAGCCTCTAGATCACCCCCTTTGGGGGGACCGGGTGGTGGAAGCTGCTGACACTCCAGCTCCAGGCCTTCACGTGGAGGAAGCCGAGTGCTCTCGCTGCCCAAACAGAGGGCTTCTCCACTGCTGAGGGTGGGGGGTGAGGCGGTCCTGTTAGAGCCCAGCTGGTCAGGGCCTCCTGTTCCGGCCACTGTCTCCCTCTGCTGGAGGGGCTCAGTCACCAAGAGGCCTGCCAGGACTGGTGGGCTTGCCCATGGCCCTGGCTTGGCCCCCACAGCAGAGTCCCCAGCACCCGTGGCCTCTTGCTGGAGAGGACGCTCCAGCACCGCCCCGCCGCCCACTGTCATCTCGGTAGCCTTCCTGCCTCCACGGTGGCTGGCCTTCGCTCTCTGGTAGATGCTCTTGAACGTGTCCTTCCCATACACCTGCCACTTCTCCTGTGAGAACAGCTTCAGCTTCCCCGGGCCGCGTTTCTTAGCAGCTGCCTGGCCCTTGCTGGCAGACCCCTCCTCAGCAGCTGGTCTCTTTCCCTCTGGGTCCTCCACGGGGGCCGGGGCATCTGCAGTCAGGGGGCACGGCAGGTCCTCGACCGCCGCCTGTCTGACCAGGGCCCGAGGGTGCCCGCCTGGGGCATCGGCTGGGCGGGCGGGGGTGGGCCTGGGGCTCAGAGGTTTCTGCCTCCTGGGCCAGGCATCCCGAGGTTCCGGTGGCTCCGGCCACTTCCCGGTGCTCTCCACGAAGGGCAGTGAGTTGCTCCTGGTGACTGGTACGCAGTCGGTGCCAGTGGAGAGCTGCGTGGGGACCGAGTGGAAGAAGAGGGGGCGCGCCCTGTCCGGGGGCGTGCAGGTGGAGCGCGCAGCACGCATGGCAGCCGGCAGCCTCCCTGGTCCCGGTGGCCGCAGATCGAAGTGGAAGGAGTCCTTGTAGGTATAAGGCATGGGCAGGTCAATGCTGCCCTGCTTGGACAGTACTGTCTTGCGGGGCCGCACGTGGGCCAGCTGGGGGTCGTCCACCACGGCCTGGTTGTGTGAGATGAGCCTGGCAATGCGTTCCTCCAGCCGCCTCTTCTCCAGCTCCAGACCGGCCACCCGCTCCGCACGCCCAGGCCCGGGGCCGCCCTCGCCCTCGGACTCGGCGCTGTGCTCCGACAGGCTGTGCAGGGGGCTGCCAGCGGCTGGTGGCTGCTCAGCGCTGTCCGAACGGGACAGGTAGCCCGAGTCAGTGCTCTCGCACTTCCGTAGCCGGCCCTCCGAGGGCTTGGCATCTCCAGGCTTCTCCACCTGCTGTTGCTGCAGCACTGAGCTCGGCCTGCTGGCCGTCGGGGACCGAGGCTCTGGCAGCTTCCACCTCGACTGCAGGCTGGCCAGCGGGAGCCCGGGAGCAGAGTCTACAGGGGCCTCCTTGACATCAAACGTGGACCCCCGACAGGGAACAGCATCCAACTTCCGATCCAGGTTCTTGGCAACCAGGGACACATGCCCAGTGGGCACCGGGCAGTGCCCAGGGCTGTAGGTGCCAGGAGAAAGGGGTCTTTGTGATCGAGCCCGGTCAGCCCCCGTGGGCTCAGCAGCCTTTTCACCTTCCTCTAGGAGGCTGCTCCCGCCACCGTCGGACTCCGAGGAGAGTCTGGAGTTGTTGAGGTGTGTCTGGGTCCGCCTGTGCTTGTATAAGTTGCTCTGGGTCTTAAAGGCAATGCCGCAGGTGGCGCAGGGGAAGGGCCGCTCCCCGGTGTGGGACCGAATGTGCTTTTCCAGAACGCTGGGCTTCAGGCAGTCCCGGCCGCAGTGTGGGCACAAGTACCTGCCAGCATTGCGCACCTTGCCTGGGCTGCCCAGAGCAGGCCCCAGGCCCGGTGACAGGATGGGCAGGGCGCCCACGATGTTCACTGTGAGCCCCGGGGCCACCGGCTTCCCTGCTCGAGTGGGACCAAGCCCTTCAGGCTGCAGGAGGGGGCTGAGAACGAAGGGCAAGCTGCCCCCGTCCAGACTGCCTGTCACAAGGGGAGCACGTGGCTGGAGCCCTCCGGGAGGCACTGTGTGGTACAGCGGGATGGGCAGGGCCTTCAGGAACACGGTGGGGGCCAGGCCCTGCTCCCGAGGCAGGATGACAGGGCCAAGGGTCAAGTGAGGTGATGCCTGCCCACCCAGGGCCCCTGGGGGGCCAGAAGCAGGTGCCGGCTGGTCCCTGGCAGGCGAGGTAGAACAGGTGAGTTCTGGCACATCCATCCCACATCATCTGGGTGGCCCAGGGTGCTGGGAAACCTGTGAGCAACAACCGGACTTTACTGTGGGTACCTCTCTTCTCTCATTGTACAGTACACACTTTCCTGCCCCCACTGGGCATTTCATCATCTCTACTGAAGCCACAGCAATCCCCACCTGAAAAAAAAAAACGCCCTTATGCTCTTGTTAAAAAAGGGGGAAACTGAAGCTCAGCACGTGGAAGTGACTTGTCGTGAAGCTGAAACACAATAGTGCAGGGTTCAGACCCAGCTCTGTCTGAATCCTATCTTTTATTTAATTTTCCAAAGAGAACTCTTGATTCTTGCCCTGCACACAGGTATGCGGTGGGCTTGTCACTGACATCCCCCCACCCAGCACAGTGCCCTCTGCAGAGGAGACGCTCAGAAAATGTGCTGACTTTGTGACAAAAGAAAGTCATGCAGCTCATTGAGGGCCTCAAAGTCCACAGTGACGCCATGCACTGGGGCAAGTCCCTTTCCTCACTTGGGCCTTGGTTTTTAGATCTGTAGAGTGGGCAGAGAGTGAGCATCTTCCACTCTGGAGTGCTGAGTCTCTGCTGTTGGATGAGGACAACAGGGAAGAAAACTGATCTGAAGGGATGCTTATTAGACTGAACAACTGAAAATACAAAACTCCCAGCTAAATTTGAATTTCAGATAAACAATTCATAATTCTTTAGCATGTATATATGTCTCAGTTCTTGCATTGGTCTTGCTTACACTAGAAAATTATGCATTATTTGTGTGTGTGCGCATGCTCAGTCATGACTGACTCTTTGCTATCCCATGGATTGTAGCCAGGCTCCTCTGTCCATAGAATTCCCCAAGCAAGAACATTGGAGTGGGTAGCCATTTCCTTCTCCAGGGGAGCTTCCCAACCCAGGGATCAAACCCAAGTCTCCTGCTTGCAGGCAGATTCTTTACCATCTGAGCCACCAGGGAAGCCCAAATGTGCCCACAATTAAAAGTTAAATTATATAAATCTGCAATTCAATAAAGCATGTTAAAACTAAAGTTACTACAACTGGATATTCACATGCGAAAGAATGAAATTGAATCCTTACCTCACGCTACATACAAAAATTGACTTGAAATTGATCTAAAGCCTAAATGTAAAAACTAAAACAATGAAGCTGTTAAAAGAAAACATCTTCTTGACTTTTAGAGTAAATCTTCATGACCTTGGATTTGACAATGGGCTCTTAGTTATGACACAAAAAGTACAAGCAATTAAAATAAAAGGATAAATTGAACTCTCAAGATTAATAGCTTTTGTACATCAAAGGACATTATCAAGAAAGTGGAAAGACAACTCACAGAATGGGAGAAAATATTTGCAAATCATATGCAGGATAAATCCAGAATATATAAAGAACTCTTACAATTCAATAACAAAAAGACAGATAACTCAGATAAAGAATGAGCAAAGGGTTTGAACAGACATTTCTCCAAAGAAGATATCAGTTCAGTTCAGTTGCTCAGTCGTGTCTGACTCTTTGTGACCCCATGAATCCCAGCACATCAGGCCACCCTGTCCATCACCAACTCCTGGACTTTACCCAAACTCATGTCCATCGAGTCAGTGATGCCATCCAGCCATCTCATCCTCTGTTGTCCCCTTCTCCTCCTGCTCCCAATCCCTCCCAGCATCAGGGTCTTTTCCAATGAGTTGGGTCTTTTCCAATGAGTCAACTCTTCGCATGAGGTGGCCAAAGTATTGGAGTTTCAACTTAAGCATGAGTCCTTCCAATGAACACCCAGGACTGATCTCCTTTAGAATGGACTGGTTGGATCTCCTTGCAGTCCAAGGGACTCAAGAGTCTTCTCCAACACCACAGTTCAAAAGCATCAATTCTTCGGCTCTCAGCTTTCTTCACAGTCCAACTCTCAAATCCATACATGACCACTGGAAAAATCATAGCCTTGACTAGATGGACCTTTGTTGGCAAAGTAATGTCTCTGCTTTTCAATATGCTATCCAGGTTGGTCATAACTTTCCTTCCAAGGAGTAAGCGTCTTTTAATTTCATGGCTGCAGTCACCATCTGCAGTGATTTTGGAGCCAGAAAACTAAAGTCTGACACTGTTTCCACTGTTTCCCCATCTATTTCCTAGAAGATATACGAATGGCCCAAAACACCACATGTAAAGATGTTCAATATCACTAGTCATTAGAAAATGTAAATCAAAAACCACAATGAGATATGACTTCATGTCAACTAGCACATTGTTATAATAATAATGAAAATAACATGTTGCTGAGGATGTGGAGAAATTTTAACCCTAGTGAGAATGTAAAATGATGCAACCACTGTGGAAAACAGCTTGGCAACTCTTCAAAAAGTTAAACACGGAACTACTACCTGACCTAGAAATTCCACGTCTTCATATATACCCAAAAGAATTAAAACTAGGTATTCAAATAAAAACATATACATAAAAGTTGATAGCCACAATTCAAAAGAGCCAAAAGGTGACAACAACACAGGGGAAAGATACTCTGGAGAAGGAAGTGGCAAGCCACTCCAGTATTCTTGCCTGGGAAATCCTATGGAGAAAAGAGCCTGCATGATCCCTACAGTGCCTGGGATCGTAAGAATTGGACACAACTTAATAGCTACATGTCACGTTCATAGCTGGGGACTGGCTTCAGTGGAAGTATTTATACCACAGAAACTGGAAAATGCTACAATTAAGCCTTTTTCTCTTTTTCGTCCCAAGACTGTCACTCCCATTCTCTGTTCCTCATAAACCTGTCTGTGTTGTAGATCTCACAGACTTGAGACCTTGTCATTTTTTAAGGAAAGAGTTAGAGACAGAAATCCCTAGGGGTGGGTAGGAGCTACAAGAATTCCTAAGCACTGCTGGGAAGATGAGGCTTCCTTGAAGGTGCCATGTCCTTTCTACTAGCTGAGAAATTTCCAGCTGCTTCCCAGGAGAACCATCAGACCCACCTTCCTATCTCAGCTCACCTGGCTCCCAGGTCACTCGGGCACAGCTACTGGGAGGATCAGATGAATGACGTGTATGAAAACATCGAGGGTGGCATCAGGCAGGGAGGAAGTGCTTGGTTCATCTGCGTTTCCAGTGATGCGCCATAATATTTTGAACTATTAATGAGCGAATCTTCCACTCCCCACCTTCCCTCCTACCCCTTGTCTCTTCCCCATCAGTCAGCACAGCCAACTCCCTTCAGAGCCTCCGGAAAGGGAGGCTGTCTCAGGTGCAGTTCCCAAGAAAGAAGGCCATGCATGATAAGGATTCCGTTTAGGAGGTGATTTCAAATAACACTGACAAGGGAGTGGGAAAGCAGGGTGAAGGAAGCTTTAGGAGTGTGTTATCCATAGATTAAGTTAACCTTAAAAATGCATTTCAGTATACATTAGATGCAGACACATACTGTTTGATTCCACTTATACGAGGTACTTAGAATAGTCAAATTCATAGCGGTAGACTGTACACTGATAGATGCCTCAGGCTGGGGAGGGTGGAGAGGAGGCAAGAGGGGAGGGGTAGTTAGTCTTTAATGGGGACAGAGTTTCAGTTTGGGAAGGTGAAAAGTTCAGGAGTTAGATGATGGTGAGAACTGCATGACAATGTGAATGTACTTAGTGCTACTGAACTATACAGTGAAATATGCTAAAATAGTAAAATAGTATGTTTTACATTATGTGACTTTTACCACAATAAAAAAATGTTTTTTTAAAAATAGAGTGTATCATCAGGCAAGTCCTCACTGCAGGCGCCTGGAGCTCACGTAACCACCTTGGGGAACAAGAGGTCATATACACGTTACCCCACCGGGGGCTGAAGGTGCAATGGCTGGCATGTCCAGCTGACCAAGGGGACACACCCAGTGGGCTCTGTGGCCCCAGAAAATCTCATGCCCAGCAAGACTGCCTGCAATTTGTTCCTAAATGATAAATGCAGAGAAGGATGAATGGCCAGGGCTTCCAGTGGAGTTATTATGGCAAAAAACAGAGGACAGACCTGTAAATTCCAAAGCCTAAACCCTAAGGGGACTCTGATGAGGATCATCCTTGGGTTGGGAGGAAGTGGGAAGGAGGAAAGCCAGAGAGAGGTGATGAGACCTACAATAGCAATAGCTGCAGACACGAGTCCAGTGGGAGGGATGGAAGAAGCCCCCAGGATTCCATGCCCAGAACCCTAGAGCCCAGAGGGCCACAGCTCAGGACAACTCCCAGAGTACTCAAGGAGGGGCCAAGAGTGACCAGGAAAGTGGGTCAGACCCAGGACGATGCATGAGAAGGGGTGACTCAGCGAGGAGAGGCTGGCTTGTGAGGGGAGCTGGGGGCTGAGCACCACCTGTCTCCTGAAATCAGCCCATCATCAGGGGAGAGAGAAAAGGAGTCTAGAACTGACTGCCTTGAGGTGGGAGGAGTGGGGCTTCAAAATAGAAATTCCAGAAAAAGAGCGCTACATCTCTGACACACCTGCCACGATGATTATTTTCCTCTCTGCAGCCTGTTGCGTGATCACAGCAAAACTGACGCCTTTTAGTAGCAGCTGATCGCTGCCAGGGAGGTAGCAAGCCCACCAGCACCTTCCGGAGGTTGGGGAGGGGGGACATGGCACTTTTCCCAGGAAAACTGCAAAGGACTGCGCTGATGATTCTCACTCTGAACCAAGGGGGTGGGAAGCCATCCTATCACCATCAAGCAAGTGCCCCATGAAGGCTCTAGGAGAACCACCTGCTCAACTAGACCCACTGCCAAGTGCTGCCCCCGCCCCATCGCCCTCCTGAGGGTCCACCCTGCGGAGAGCTTCTCGGACTCCTCGCTTCCTCCATCTGTCACGTGTGGGCTTCCCACTCACTGAAGCTATGTTCCTCTAAGCTTGTGTGTGGCCCCACGGGGAGATGAACAGAAAGGTGGGAGGAACCTGAGGAAAGTGACTATTTCCAAAGGCCCCTTTCTTCAGAGCAACCCACAAGGGGCCCTGGGCAAAAAGACAAAGTGGGCATGCTGCAAATAGGTTTTACAAACTCACCTTCTGGGCCTGAGAGACAAGACTATGAAGATGGAATTTTCAGCAGATGGAACTTCCAGAAAGAACGTGGGTACCAAGACTATCATTCTAGTCGCAAGTTTCCCAGACGTCAGTCCATCCTGCGTGCCTGTCACCTGCTGTGCTGTGTGGGGGAACCACTTGCTTCCCCCAATCCCTGGGCACCTGGGCTAGCATTACTATAGCAGGGAACTATGTGCATAACACTGTGAATGTACTCAGCAGCACAGAACTGCACTTTAAAATGGTTGAGATAATCAATTTTAAGTAATGCATATTTTACAACTTTTAAAAAGTAAAAAGAAAGGTGATGCCATATCACTGGGCTTCTCAGGTGGCTATGATGGTAAAGAATCTGCCTGCAATGCGGGAGACCCAGGTTGGATCCCTGGGTTGAAAGGATTCCCTGAGGAACGGAATGGCTACCCACTCCAGTGTTCTTGTCTGGGAAACCCCATGGACAGAGGAGTCTGTCGGACTACAATCCACAGGTAACAGAGTTGAATGCAACCGAGTGACTGACACGTTCACTTTTTTCACTATATCATTACTCAATTAGCCAAAAGCTTATTTTCATTCAAAATGAAACCTACAAACAGGTTTAAAGCAACAACTGATTCTATTCATAATTTTCTAAATATTCTAAATAATCCATAATATTCTAAAACTTAGAAGCAACCAGGATGCCCTTCAGCAGGTGGGTGAATAAGTCAATCATGGTGCATCCAGGCAGTGGACTATTATTCAACATTAAAAAGCAATTATTTTAATTAAAATTTAATTTTAATGACAAAAGACTGGAGCTATCAAATCATAAAATAAAAACCACGAAGACACATAAATGAATATTTTTAATCAAAAGAAGCCGATCTGAAAAGGCTATATAGTTGGACTGCATGATCCCAACTATATAACATTATGAAAAAGGCAAAGTTATGAAAAGTAAGAAGATCTGTGGTTTCCAGGGGATGAGGGGGAGGAAGGGATGAAAACATGGGGCACAGAAGATTTTGAGGGCAATAAAACTGTCCGGCATAGTACTGTAGCACTGGGTACATTATGCGTGCATGTGCGCTCATGTTCAACTCTTTGTGATCCCATGGACTGTAGCCCACCAGGCTCCCCGTCCATGGAATTTTCCAGGCAAGAACCCGCTGGATGGGTTGCCATCTCCTTCCCAACCCAGGGATCGAACCTGCGTCTCTTACAGCTCCTGCATTTCAGGTGGATTCTTTACCATAGAGCCATCAGGGAAGCCCATTTATAAACCTAAACCACTCTTTTAAAATTGTCTATTAATTTTTAAAATTAAAAATCATAGCAATTAAGTTTCTAAAGACATATGTGAAAAGACATTCATTGTCATTGGCCAAGAAGTATGGGGCATAGATCATCATGCCATGTCTGCTATCAGTTAAAACGAAAACAACCAACATATAAATGCTTATAATAACTGGAGGGGAAAACGAAGGCGGACTATACCATTACCCAAGAGAACCAGCATGTTCACCACCACTCAATAGCAATAAGGCCATTCATACCCATGGGGTCAGTGGAAGCCTGTGAGGAGCCATAACACGGCATCCTATTTTCCAGGGAGACACACATGACAACTGAGTGGGGAGCCATGATGACCACCCCATGAAGCAGTAATGAGGAGCTCACCCTTGGGGTCAACTGAAACCAGGTGGGCAATCTGCACTTCTCTCCATTTTCTCCCCCTGCTGAGCAGCATCAAAGGAAGCCAATAAAAACAGAAGGTTTAATCCATCCAGACTCACAATGTAATACACAAGGGACTAAGTTTTGATCAAAATCACTTTCCATATCAGGAAAGTAAGTAAAGAAAGATATTCATAAATGCCAGTACCAAGATGTTGGGATTATCTGACAAAGATTTTAGACGGCCCATCATGAAAGAATGTCTCCATGAATCCTTACAAATAGGATTGAAACAAATAACAACAGTCTTAGGAAGGAAATCAAAAGTAAAAGAACAACCAAATGGACATTTTAGAACTGAAAAATACTATAACCCCAAATTTTAAAACTCAGTGGGTGCGCTCAACAGCACAACAGAAGGGAGGGGGGAAAAGAAGCCATGAACTTGAAGAAAGAACAATAGAGGTTTCCCAGTCTGAACAACAGAGAGAAAATAGGCTGGAAAAATAAAAAATGAGCACAGCCTCAGGGACCTATGAGATTAACAAAAGCTATAACATTCATATCATCTGAGTTCTGGAAGGAGACAAGAAAAAGGACTGGGATAAAAACAATACTCATCGAAATACGGCCGAAAACTTCAGTTTGACAAAAGACATATACACCCATGGAATCAGGACACTAGTGAATCTCAAACAGGATAAACCAAAGAAATCCTCACCAAAACACATCACAGTCAAACTTCTGAACTCTTAAGACAAAGAAAAATTTCCTCAAAGCCGTAAAAGAGAAATGACAACTTTCCTATGGGGAAAAACAAATCCTAATGCCAGCAGGCTTCCTGTCTGAAACTTGAGGTCAGAAGGAAGTAGCACAACATTTTTCAAGGGCCCAAAGAAAAGAACTGTCAACCGCAAATTCTATATCCAGCAAAAAGACCCTTCTAGAAGGAAGGGGAAATGAAGGCACTCCCAAATAAAACACAGAGAATTTATCATCAGTATGAATGGATAAAGGAAGTTCTCTACATAGAAAGGAAATAATAAAGGGAGGGGGAGTTCCCTGGTGATACAGTGGTAAGGACTCCACACTCTCACTGCCAAGTTCAATACCTGGTTAGGGAACAAAGATCCCACAAGGCATGTGGTGTGGCAAAAAAAAAAAAAATTTTTCAAATAAAATAGCATAAAATAAGAAGTCATCATAAATTAATGGTGTGATCCATTCTTGTAAAAATAATATTACTACTACTAAAAGAAGGACACTTGGAACTTCAAGAAGGAGAAAGAACACTGGAAAGAGAAAAAATATAGATAAATTCAATATTTCCTTTTGAATTTTCCAAATGATGTTTGAAACAGAAAACACTAATGTATTTAGAAGAAATATTTAAGACAGTTATAAGTGGGAGAAGGTAGAGGAGGTAGTTTCTACATTTCCCTTCAGCTGGTAAAGCAGTGACACCGATAGACTACGATGAGTTATGAATCTATAATGCAATACTAACAGCAACAACATAATCAATATGAGGATATCCCGCAGAGCCTGCCTGAACCACAGGCCACAGACGCCATCTCTCTGCAACCATACAGAGAACCTCGGGCTGGAAAGGATGTGGCTACAGCCTTCCTGACAGTGAAACTGGGTACCCATGCAGGCAAAGCACAACTGTCTGTGGCTGGGGGTCCATACAGACTGGCCAGTCCCTCTGCAAGCCCGACTCCCCTCCACACAGCCCATGAGCTCTGACTGCCTCTGTCCTCACTAGTGTCCATACTCCCAGGGCACACCTACATCTCTTGTCATTGGCTGCTTCTGACCCACACTCCAGAGGGTTACCTATTGTGTGCTCAGCAATTCCAGACCAGCTCCAGTTGGGCTAAGCTAGCCAACATCTCTGCTGTTGGGTGACTAAGTCACAACTTCTTCAATGAAGTCTGAACTCCATCCAAAATCTGCCCTTTCGTGGACAATCTCTCGCAATCCTAGGGACTATAAACAAAGTTCTTAAGTCTTGTGCATAGGTGTGTGCTAAGTCACTTCAGCTGTGTCTGACTCTTTGCAACCCTATGGAATGTAGCCCTCCAGGCTCTTCTGTCCATGGGAATCACCAGGAAAGAATACTGATGTGGGTTGCCATGCCCTCCTCCAGGGGATCTTCCTGACCCAGGGATCAAACCCGCATCTCCTATGTCTCCTGCACTGACAAGGCAGGTTCTTCACCACAAGCACCACCTGGGAAGCCCTCTTATATCTTATAGTTACTCTTTTATTTTAGTTAATCATCCTTATCCTAAACTTCCCCAGTGTGACCAACTATCTCCTGATTAGATACAGTACTGGAAGGGGCCCCAAGAGCCCCCTGAACTTAAGTGTGAGATTAGATCCCTGCCTATGAGAAATGGGATGCTTGCAACCCATGACAAGCAGTGCCATCACAGTTAATCAAGCTATTACCTGTGGTTGCTCATGATAAAGTGCCAATGGGGGTACGTGCTTTGGGAAGACCAGCCACACATCAGTGATAATGACAATCAGGAATGTGGTATGAGATGAATTTTCCTGACTACCATTGAGCACTTAGAAAAACTATAAACCCAGGTCTATTAACTCCCACCTCAAGTCATGATCTGAGAATCAGACAGCTTCCACAACAGCCCTGAAAGAATTTATTTCAGGGCTGACATGACAGAAGATCAAACACAAAATTTAATGGTGCAAGTTGTGCATTTAAATGGCAGTTGGATTCACAGTCTCACTAAGGGTCTAAGGTGAAAATTAGGTCAGTAATCAGGTAAGAATGAGATCCTGAAACTTGGAATAAGGCCGTCTGATTGGACCTGGAGAAACTGACAGTATTGACTCCAAGTCACTCTGAACTTCTCTGACCAGTAGCAGGAGCTTTTCCTCCAAGGTCTAAGAAGACCAGTCTTCCTCAGCTTGAAAACCCCATGGTATGCTCCCTTGGGGCATTAATAGATGCCTCAATCGGGGATGCTCTCTCTTCTCAGAGCCCATCACAGCCCCTCCACCCTTTTGTTAGTAACTAGAGCTGCATGTCGGCATGATTCAGGGAACAGGTACAGGCTATGTTATTGTTGTTTACTGTTATTTTATTGTTTTTATTGTATATTATTGTTGTTGTAAGTCTTGTCCAACTCTCTGTGACCCCATGGACTCAGCACACTGGACTTCCCTGTCCTTCACTATCTCCCAGAGTTTGCTCAGACTCATGTCCATTGAGTCCATGATGCCCCTGAGCTTTACCCAGGAAGAAATAGCTTATATACCAAAATATCTGTAGATCCTTGATAACACATATCAGCAGAAACCTGGGAATCCATGTTTGGGAGTGGATCCTAAGAGTGTTATAACAGAAGGGGTGGAAAGACCATCAGTGACTGGGCCACATTCATTGATGGGGTGCTTATTAGAATTTCTCAACTTAATGTATTCTTTGAGTGGCTGGATGTGGTTTTGCAGCTTCCTTGGTTAACAGAAACCTGAATCCAAAGGTAACCTAGATTCCATGAGACTGAGATGCCAGAACTTCTCTGGTCTGATATGGAGGCAGGAATTCAGCGGCTCAGGTAACTAGGAAAGCTGGCCTGGATGTACCGTGTGCCACACTCAGACCTACCCACCCACTCCCCAACCACAATTTTCTAGAAGACCCAAAGGCCCTCTCCTCTCTAGGGCATTGCACTCACATCCTTGAAAACCTCTGTGGTTGCTCTCTTTTGAGGTCAGGTATGTCTAGGGGGTGTCAGCCTTGAGATGGGCTCCCCAATTTCATTGGGGATCCCAGGAGAGCAGAGGCCAAGCAGGAGCACTTAACTGTCCATGAGAAAGTGGGCGCATCCAGCACAGGGCTATGGGGAGGGGCTAGGAGTCAGAGTTCCTTGGGTCCTAGAGACCTTCCATGGTAGCTGATTGACCAGGATGCCACTAGGGGTAAAATAGGAGGTCAGTCCCTAGGATACGGCTTGATCTGGATAACAAGGAACTCTATGCGTAGTTATGTGGTCACTAGTAACCTGACTTGAGCAACCAGAAAGAATCACGGCCCTTCGTCCACTCTTCAGACCTTAGTGAGTTCACAGAGCCAGAGGCCTCTGATTGAAGAGAAGCCTAAGTGCCCTTCCAAAAGAACTCTGTACTATTGCTCTATAGTCAAAGCTATGGTTTTTCCAGTAGTCATGTACAGATGTAAGAGCTGGACCATAAAGAAGACTGAGTACCTAAGAATTGATAATTTAGAACTGTAATGTTGGAGAAGACTCTTGAGAGTCCCTTGGACTGCAAGGAGATCAAACCAGTCAATCCTAAAGGAAATCAACCCTGAATATTCATTGGAAGAACTGATGCTGAAGCTGAAGCTCCCATACTTTGGCCACCTGATGTGAAGAGCCAACTCATTGGAAAAGACCCTAATGTTGGAAAAGGTTCAAAGTAAAAGTAGAAGAGGGTGCCAGAGGATAACATAGTTAGATAGCATGACCAACTCAGTGGACATGAATTTGAGCAAACTCTGATAGTGAAGGACCCAGAAGCCTAATGTGCTGCAGTGCATGGGGTTGCAAAGAGTCGGACACAACTTTGCAACTGAACAACAACAGGAAAATTTCCAAACACTTGGAAAATAAAGCACAAACTACTAAATAACCCATAAGTCAAAAAGGAGGTGTCAAGGGAAGCCCAAAACACAGCAAATGAATGACTGGAAGTATAACATCTCAGAATTTATGGGACACAGCTAAGGCTGTGCTGAGAGGCCATTTATAGTATTAAATGCTTATTCAAGAAAAGACAGAATCTCAAATCAATAACCAAGCTCCTACACCCATAACCAAGTAAAGGAAACCCAAAATAAGCAGAAGGAAGGAAATAATAAAGAAAAGGAAACAAAATGATTAAACTACAACAGAAAACTAATCAAGTCAATGAAAAATAAAGCTTGTTCTTTAATAATATCAATAAATTGATCTTTATGAAAACTATTACATACAGAATGGATAAAAACCAGATCGTACTATAAAGCACAAAGTACCATATTCAATATCCTGTAATAAACCATAATGGACAACAACTTGAAAATAAATGTATATATGTATATGTATAACTGAATCACTTTGCTATACAGCAGAAATTAACACAACATTGTAAGTCAACCATACTTCAATAAAATAAAATTTTAATAACATTCATCTTTAGAATCTCTACAAAAATTTAGAAAGGAAAAAGGACAGAAGACACAAATTACCAGCATCAGGAATGAAACAGAATATCATGACAGACTCTGCAAGTATCAAAAGGACAGCACGAGGGTTACCGTGAATAACTCCATCCACATACACGTGATAATGTAAATGAGATGGATCAATTCCTTGAAAAGCACAAGTTAGCAAAAATTCACCAGATATAAAACAGATAATTTGATTAGCATTGTATTTATTAAGCAGACCAAATTTATAATTTTATTATCTTTTTAAAGTCTTCATTGCATTTATTACAGTATTTCTTCTGTTTTTTGTTTTGGGTTTTTGGATGCAAGGCATGTGGGATGTAGCTTCCTAACCAGGGATCAAACCCACACCCCCTGCATTAGAAGGCAAAGTCTTAACCACTGGACCGCCAGAGAAGCCCTCTAAATTTGTAGTTTTAAAACACCCCAAGGAAAAGTCTTAAGATCCTGATAGTATTACTGAAGAATTCTACCTAGAATTTAAAGAAAAATTAATACAAATTCCATACAACTTCTTCAGGAAACAAAAGAGGAGGGGGCATTTCCCCATTAATTCCATGAAGCTAGGTATTACCCTGACACCAAAATCAGACAAAGACAGTCCAAAAGCGAAACAAAACAAAACCCACAGAGCACTATCCCTTCATGAATATAGATGTAAAATCCTTCATAAAATATCAGCAACTAGATTCTGCAATATAGAAAGAATTACACAGCCCAGGACCCAGGGCCCCGGGCCTGCATCTGTGTAATCTATCATATTTACAGAGGAAAGAAGTGAGGGTGGGGAATCACATATATATCAATTGCTGGAGAAAAAGCTTTTGACAAGAGTCAACATCTATTCATGATAAACTTTCTCAGAAAATAGAAATAGAGGGAAAGCTTCTCAGCTTGATGAAGTGCATCTTAAAATGTTATCCTTAATGATGGAAAACTGAATACTTCCTCCTAAACATCAGAAACAGGATTATACAGAGATCACTCAGCACTTTTATGTAACAGAGACGTAGACATTCTGGCCAGTGCAACACAGCAAGAAAGACAGTAAAAGACGCAGAGACAAGAAAAGAGGAAATGAAACTTTCTATATTTGCAGATGACACGATCATCTATGTAGAAAATCCCAAGAAATCAGAAAAAAAAGAGAGAAAAGGAAAAAAGCTTTCTAGAAGTAACAAGTTCAGCAAAGTCATAGTCTACAAGATCAACACACAAAAACCAACCCCGCTTCTGTATACTAGCAATGAACAATAGGAAACCCAAATTTAAAATGCAATGCCATTTACAACCACTCAAAAAACTGAAATACTTAGATGTAAAATTAACAAAGAATAACCAGGACCTATATGCTGAACACTACAAAACACTGATGAAAAACTCAAAGAAAATCTAAAGAAATAAAGAGATAGATTGTGTTCATGGTTTGGAAGACTAGCCATAGGAGAGGTGTAAAGATGTCAGTTTTCCCCAGAGTGATAGAGAGACTTCATTTAATTCCTATCAAAATCCCCATAAGCTTTTTTTGTGGGCATAAACAAGATTATTTGAAAATTTATTGAGAAAGGTAAAGGAACTAGGGTAACTCAGTTTTGGAAAAAGGATAATAAAATGGAAGGAATCAGTTTAAATTTTCAATAAATTTTAAAACTTATTACAGCACTATGGTAAAGAAGACAGTGCCATTCTGGTAAAGGTACAGACACATAGATCAATTGAACAGAATTAAAAAAAAAAAAAAAAAGAAAAAGAAAACAGAAATAGACTTGCACAAGTAGGCCCAACAGATTTTTAACCCAAGTTCAAGCAATTTGGTGAGGGGAGGGTAATCTTTGCAATAAACAGTGCTGGAGTAACTGACATCCACAGATAAAAAAATAACCTCAACTACACCTCAGACCTTACTTATATTAACATTAACTCTAAATGTGAAGTTTAAATGGAAACTATAAAACTATAAACTCTAGAATAAAAAAAAAAAAAAAACAAGAGAAAACTCTTTAGGATTCAGGGCATAGGAAAGAGTTTGCAGATTTGACACCAAGAGCATGAGCCATAGAGGGAAAATGTACACATTGAATTCCATCAAAATTTAAAATATCTGCTCTATGAGAATCCCTGCTTTGAAGAGGATATAAAACATCAGCTATAGACCAGGAGACAGTATTTGTAAGCCATATATTAGACCAGGAAATTAAACCTAGAGTAGGAAAATCTAACATAAAAAAAATTTTAAGTTAAAAAAAATTCAAACTATATGCCAATATACAATAAAAATTAAATGTAAAAAAAAAATTCAACGACTATCCAATCAAAAAGTGAGCAAAAGACGTGCAGAAAGACAAATCGCCAAAGATAAACAGATGGAAACAAGCACATGAAAAGACGTTCAGCACCACTAGCCATCAGAGAAATGCAAATGAAAACCACAGCGAAATATCACTGCACACCCATCAGGATGAGGAAATGAAAACCAGTGATAACACCTAGTGCAGGCGAGAATGTGGAAATATGACATGAATGGCTGATGTGAATATGAAGTGATAAGGCCATTCTGGACAAAACTTTGGCAGCATCTTTAAAAAAAAAAAAAAAAAAAATTAACCTGCCACTACCATTTAACCCAGGGATTACATTCCTGGTCTTTTATTCCAAAGAAATGAAAACCTAGATTCACACAGGAGACTGTGCAGAAATGGTGATGGCAGCTTTATGTGTAACAGCTGAGAACTGAAGTCAGCCCTGATGTCCTTCAACAGATGAACAGTTAAACTAGCTGCGGTCCAGCCATGTCATTATTACTTAGGAATCAAAAGGAGTAAACCATTACATGGAACAGTATTGATGAATCTCTAGAGAATTATGCTGTGTGAAAAAAGCCACACCCCAAGGCCAGACACTGTGATTTCATTTGTATAACATTTTTCTTTTTATCTTCTATTTTATTTTTTTCCCCATTTTAAACTGGACGTGTAGTTGCTGTATAATCTTATATAAATTACAGGTGTATAATATAGTGATTCACAATTTTTAAAGGTCACACTCCATTTCGTTATTATAAAGTATTGGTTATAGTCTTTTTGTTGTAAGTATACCCTCGTAGCTTATTTTATCGCTGAGAGTTAGCACCTCTTAATCTCCTAGATCTGTGTTGCCGCATCCCCCTTCCCTTTCCTCACTGGTAAACCACTAGTTTGTTCCTATATCTGTGAGTCTGCTTTTTGTTGTTATATTCACTGGTTTGTTGTATTTTGTTAGAGTTCACATGTAAATGATATTATACAGTATTTGTCTTTCTATGACTTCATTTAATTTGTCTTTCTCTGACTTCACTTAATTATGATCATCTCTAGGTCCATCCATGTTACTGCATTTCCTCTTTTATGGCTAATATTCCATTGTATGTATACACCACATTTTCTTTATTTATTCATCTCTTGGTGACACTGAGGTTGCTTCCGTACCTTGGCAATTGTAAAAAAAAAAAAAATTCTGCTATGAAAGTTGGGGTGCATTGATCTTCTAGAATTAATGGTTTTGTTTCTCTCAATATATACCCAGGAGTAAAATGGATACGTCTTATGGGAGTTCTTTTTTTTTTTTTCACTTGTATAATAGTCTTGAAATGACAGATTATGGAGCTGGAAAACAGATGAAAGGTTACCAGGAGTTGAGAGGAGAGCAGGGAGGAAGTGGATGTGGCCACTAGATATCCCTGTGGTGATGAAACAGTCTGTATCTTGACTAAATCAACATGAAGGCAGTGATTTGAAAGATGTTACCATGGAGGGAAACTGGCTAAAAGGTTCATGGGATCTCTTTGGATTATTTCTTACGACAGCACGAACTAAAGAAAGTGAAAGTGTTAGTTGCTCAATTATGTCCAACTCTTTGCAACCCCGTGACCTGCAGCCCACCCGGCTCCTCTGTCCATGGACTTCTCCAGGCAAGAATCCTGGAGTGGGTTGCCATTCCCTTCTCCAGGGGATCTTCCTGACCCAGGGATCAAACACAGGTCTCTTGCAGTGCAGGCAGATTCTTTACTATCTGAGCACTGAAACAGGAAGTGACCTTCGTAGCCTGTGAGCCCATGTTATTTACTGCAGCATCTAGAGACCTAAAACCGTATCCCTAGGCCTGGGCGCCATAAGGCTGCCCTTGGAGAAACACTGACTTGATGCATATCATTTTCTTCTTCATTTTCTTTAGGTCAATTCACTTGTCCTCAAGTGCCCTTGTATTCAGAGGACATTTTTACATCCCTGCCATAAACGGCAAGGCTCCACCATTAATATGAGTGCAAATGATTATAATGATAATATGATACAATGAAGACCCTCAAAGACCTCTCACTTCATTGCACGTCAAAGCAGAGGAAAGGCTGCCCTGACAGACTTTGTAGAGATTCCTGACTGACCATTCAGAGAAACTCAGTCATCCTTGCTCAGCCACACCCAGAAGGACAGAGCTCCCAGACCTTGGAGACCATACCTGTCTTTGACCCTTTACTCAGCTCCCTTCAAGCTCTGTGATTTTGTAAACTATTTTTCAAAGCACTGTAAGGCATCACTGGCTTCCCCAGTGGCTGAGCAGTAAAGAATTCACCTGCCAGTGCAGGAGACTCAGGTTCAAACCCTGGGTCAGGAAAATCCCCTCGAGGAGGAAATGGCAACCCACTCCAGTACTCTTGCCTGGAGGAGTCCATGGACAGAGGAGCCTGGCAGATATAGTCCATGGGGTCATATAGTCCAAAGGGTCAGACACGACTGAGCACACATCCATGCACATACAGGCAGCATCGGCCATGCCACACGGCTCGTGGGCTTAGTTCCCCGACCAGGGATTGAACTCGGGCCACTGCCGTGAAAGTGACGAGTCCCAGCCACTGGTCCGCCAGGGAGTTTCCAACCTCTTATGGCTTTGAAAAAGTCACCTCAACTCTCCTTGCCATGTTTTCCTTCTCTGAAGGTCAGGGCTTATGCCCACTTGTTCAGAGGATCAGACAACTGGTAAATGTGTATGGTGGTGGGCACTCTGCACTGGGTGTTTTTCTCTGTGTTAGTCTGACACAGACCTCCCCATCCCCATTCTACAGTCTCGGTTCTCTACATACATGCTTGTGCTTTCTACCACAAGAAGGGCCTCTGGCTGGTACACACTTGGCCCTCCTGGCAGCCTCATTTCCCCTCAGCAACTAGGCAGCAATTATTTAAGTTTTGGGGGGTTCCCCCTCCCCTGTCTTTCTGGTCAAAGTAAAACCAAAGAAGCGAACCTTCATCTTTTGGCTTCTCAGGATCTTCCCACAGTCCCCAAGCCTTGTGCAAAATCCAAACGCTTGCTCTGATGGGTATCAGTCTTGTGATCCTAAAAGCTTGCCCTTAGCAAGGGTGCTAGAATTAGTTAAAAGGCACATTATTTTAAATCTGCCCTGACGTCGATTCTGCTTTTCCCAGTCGCCCGACGTTATCATTCTTCTAAGTTGCATCCTGTCTCCCCTTGCATTCCGGCAGATAACATCTTGGCTCTCATTCTTACAGGAAGATTTGCGACGGGAGCAGAGAGGCATGCCACCTCTCAGGACATGGGCTCCAGGGCTTATCTGACAGACCCTCCAGTTCTTAGCTATTTTGGATGCTGGGAACCCAAATATATGTATAAATACATGGTGCCAGGTCCAGGGTCCCTCGTAAATCTCATTGAAAAATGCTCCCCTTGGGTGGTTGCTCAGTAGAGCTGCTATAAATAGTATGGCTCTCAAATACCTTGATACTTAGATTATACTGTATGTTTTGTTTTTCTAACTCTTGGGCTAATAGAACTAATGTTCCTAACCAATTCACACCTTCAGTTTAATTAGATCCATCACTAAAAAAAAAAAAAAAGAATTGCTTACCAAGCAACAGCAACAAATTTCCTTATAGGTTTTCTATGTTCAGTAGAACACGGATTGCGGACTCGCTTTCTGACAGCCATTATGATTTGCAGTAAATATTTTGACAAAAAGAACAGTGATGGTAAGCACACAGGACAATTACTGAACTGGGTCAAGCCCAGTTTTATGTAGCATTTTCTTTTTAACTGTATGCTTGAAGATAAATACATCATTAAGAGTACAGGGTAAGAAAAAAAAAAGAGTTTGTTTTTTTAAAAAAAAAACTAGCATCATCTATAGGCTTACCTCGTGAAGTATGTTACATACCTTGATGAAGAGAGATGTACTTGCAGCCAGTGGTGCTCCGACTCAAACATGAATGACCTGGCCTGAAGCTGGGGAGACATCCGTGGCCCCAGGAAAGAACTCAGAGCAGAGAGGCACTGAACTGGCCTGCCTCCCACCCTCTTTGCTGAAATGGTGCCCACTCTATAGGCAGCATCTCAGAGGGCAGAGGCATCCTCTTTGTGTGTTAGAAAATAAAGTAAAAGAGGATGACCTCCCGTGGCTTGGCCTTTGAGTCAACACCAGGTTTAACTGAGAAAAGCACCATTTTGAACAACCTGGAGGAGACGCATGCAGAGATGAAACTTGGTCTGGCTCAGAAATAGGAAGTCAATTCTTTTCTATACATCACTTAATGTCACAGTAACAACCTTTAAAAAACAGGAAGAGAGAGATGCAGAGAGGGAGAGAAAAAAAAATACAGCCTCTGCTGAGGCCTTCAGTAATTGTGACTATTGATCTAACAGCGCATTTACCGAGCCTGCTGCTGGGAAATGGAGGTGTGGCACCCCGCATATCAGAGATGTGTTTGTTCTGTGCAGGCTGCTAAGAAGTAGAGCCAGCGTGGTTGTTTTCCTGGAGGTGGGGTTGGAAGAAGCGTCCAAGAACCCCCCCACATAATACTGCAGGTTCTTGGGGCCCAGGTAGAGTATTCCCACTGCAAATGAAGAAGGCCTGACAAGGATCTCTGTGATGCTATCTTTATTTAAAGTATTGCTACTTTGCTCAACTTGGGATCACTTGCATTAATTTTTAAATATTTAATTTACTTTTTCAATTGGAGGATAATTGCTTTACAATATTGTGTTGGTTTCTGCTGTACCATTAATTTTTCTTTTCAATATATCACATGAAAACATTATCTTGATGACTTCAGTTTGGGGCACCCCTAAATTCTGCATCCATGGTGGAGTTTTCACTGACTCCCCACTCTAGTCCCTGCCCTACTCTAACTTTGGAAGGAGAAAACACAGGAGTGATGGAGCATTGAAAAGTATAATAAATACAATCCATAAATATGTGAAAATACAGTATGTACAAGTTCAGTACATAAATAATAATTATTCTCAGTGGTGGAAGTTGAGAGGCAAAATGAATCTCTAAGTCACATAGAAAACAAACTTATGGTTACTAAAGGGGAAAGGGTGGGGAGGAATAAATTAGAAGTTTGGAATTAACAGATACACACCACTATATATGGGCTTCCCACGTGGCTCAGTAGGAAAGAATCCTCCTGCCAATGCGGGAGCCACAGGAGACAGGTTTGATCCCTGTGTAGGGAAGATCCCCTGGAGGAATAAATGGCAATTCACTCCAGTCGTCTTTCCTGGAAAATCCCATGGACAGAGGAACCTGGCGGGTTACAGTCCACGGGGTCTAAAAGAGTCAGACGTGACAAAGAGACCGAGCGCACATGCACCACTATATACAAAATAAATAACAAGGACCTATAGCACAGGGAACTATATTCAGTATCTTTAATAATCAAAAATGAAAAAAGGCTTTAAAAAGAATACATATATACATGTGTATATATACAAAGTTAAAGCAATTTGCTGTGTACCTAAAACACATCGTAAATCAACGTCAATTTTTTTTAATTGCAGCTATTGATATGGTCAAAAATAAAAAGTCTCAGGGCTTCTCTTGTGGTCCAGTGATTAAGGCTCTGCATCTCAACCTTCAGCTGGTCATATATCTAAGCCTCACCCTGAACTAGATTGGGCTTGAGGAGGAATTTTACCTGGGTAAGTGAACTGGTCTTTGGAAGAACCACATCCTGCAGATTTATGTGGATTCCACTCCCTATACTTCCAGCATCAATGCTCAGGCACCTCCCCAGCTATGTGAGCCACCAGGTGTGCAAGTGGTCACAGGGAGAACGCAGCTAGGATTGAGAAAGCCGGAGGCAATGTTTCAGTGGTATAGCATGAGCACAGCTCCAATGTCCCTTCCCCTCCCCGGGACCCTCCAGCATCCCCAGATCCCAGCACTGCCACCAGCATCCAATCCAATCTATTGGTACCTACAGTTCTCCCACTGTTAAATACCATAGAACCACCCCCTAACCATGACACAAAAATAAACCATCATGGAAACCCAGGGAAAGACAGTTGGGGGACTTCTTGGAGAAAATAGATGATCTGGATGTTGCAGGATGAAAAAGAATTTTCTGGGCAGGTGTAGCAGCAAGAGGCAAGCTGGGGAGGCTTGGAAATGCATAAAGGTCAAAGGTTTGTGAGTGCCCGCTGTCCCCGAAAGGGAGAGAGAGGGCCATGGGACAGCCGTGTACCAGGGAAGGGAGAGGAGAAGACTGGAAGAGCTGAAGAGCTGGGCCTGCCCCTGGAGTAAGGCAAAACTCCCAAAAGTAGAGAGCCTGAGGGAGGATGCAGAAAGGGCTGAGAAGCCGGTAGACAGTCCCCCATAACCAAGGAAGCCCTCAGAAAAGAATCTGTCTCTACATCCGGAAAGAACTTTGATTTACTTTTTCTTTCTCCTCCTAAGTTACAGTGTGAATACACTTCATGAAGATAGCTTAATGGGAAAGTTTTCCTGTACAAAAGTAACTTAAAAAATCATGACTTTGGAGTTAACTGAAAATATACATATCAATGGATGATTAGATTAAAAATCTCACATATCTATGCCATGGAGACATGATGCAACAGAAGAATGAAATCCTGACCCTGCAACATCAGTGGACCCCCAACTACACTGAATGGACTCACAACTATGCTGAGTGGACCCCAGAACTATGCTGAGAGGACTCGGAGCTATGCTGAGTGGACCCCAGAGCTACTCTGACTGGACCCCAGAACTACTCTGACTGGACCCCAGAACTACTCTGACTGGACCCCAGAACTATACTGAGTGGACCCCAGAGCTATGCTGAGTGGACCCCAGAACTACGCTGAGTGGACCCCAGAACTACGCTGAGTGGACCCCAGAACTATGTTGAGTGGACTCCAGAGCTATGCTGAGTGGACCCCAGAACTACGCTGAGTGGACCCCAGAACTACACTGAGTGGACCCCAGAACTATGCTGAGTGGACCCAGAGCTATGCTGAGTGGACCCCAGAGCTATGCTGAGTGCCAGAAGCCAGACACCAAAGACAACATGTCGTCTGGTTCCATGTATATGAAATGTCCAGAAAAGGCAAATCTACAGAGACAGATGGTAGAGTTATAGCTCCTTAGGGCTGGGGCTAGGGAGGGGAGTGACGGCTGCTACGTGCAGAGGTTATTTGGAATAGGGGGGTGGAATGTTCTGGAATTCAATCATAGAGATAAGTGCACAACTTTGTGAATACACTAAAAACCACTAAATCATAGACTTTAGACGGGAAACATTATGGTATGTGAATTATATCTCAAGATAATAAACAATCACTCCCCTTCCAATTTTTCTAAGAACTGTCACATAATTCAACTGTCCAGATTGGGCAGCAGATAACCAACCCAGTAAGCACGTGACAATAGTCACCAAAGAAAAAGAAAAATCATTTCCGAATTATTGTGAACTTGCTTTCTTGGGCCTTTTTTTTTTTTTTTCCCCCTCCCTCAAGGAAACAAAAAAGATCTATCACTCCCTTGCCAAGAGTAAGGCTCATTTGGCAAAATTGCAGTCTGTAATGACAGTTCTCTAAAGCACAGCTTTCAGGTGCAGCTAAAAGAAAAGAGCAAAACCAGGACAGGACAACAGATGTCCTGCAGGTCTAGGAAGACTGGGTGGGAAGAGGAATTTACACAAGGAGCAATGCTGCGTGGCCCCTGTGCCCCTTGACACACATTCCCTTCCAGAAGTGGGGATAAGGGGAGTCTAATGACCCCCTACCTCTGGGGTTCAGTGACATTCCTGTCCAGAAGTGGGGCCAGGGGAAGCCTACTCACCTCCTGCCTTTGGGGTTCAGTGCCCAGAATCTTCCTCGGCCTCTGGAGATGCAGCCATATAGCACAAATCCCCAGGGTGGCTGCACCTGGCCCCCTTCTTGAAGCTCTGAGAGCAGCCCTCCCCCAAGACTGGGCAGGAGGATGAGTCTGTGCAGGAAATCTGGGGCCCGGGGACCCGGCTCAGCCTCACCAGCAAGCAGGGCGCTAAGAAGATCTCAAGGCTTCGGATGAGTCAAATCTGAAGTGACTGCAAGACGCCTCCAGGTGTGGTCCTCTCTCCACATCCTCCTGCCAGCCCTTCTCTCCCCTACCTCCAGGGGCCTCTGCAAAGCCTTGAACTGGGCCCAGAGCAGATCACAGTCCCCAGGTCATGTGTTAAACGAAAGGAAATGAGTGGATGTGTCTGTTTGTTGTTTGTTTGTTTTCACTTTTGTGCGTGCAGCAGGACCAGTCAGGACAGACAGCCACCCTTCTCCTTCATCTCTCCTGAGATGGACCCTCACATTTCTTGTCCCTCTCGGGTTGTCTTCCCAGGGTTTCCTAAGTAATTGTTTGGGCTTCCCTCTTTGTCACCTGATGGCCTGCACAGGGTCAGCTGGAGGACACTATCTACCCAGAGACAAACCCCATCAAATTTCTCCAGCCTTGAGCCAAATCCAGACCTTGCATGGGGGCCCGTAGAGACCTACCAGCCAGGTGGGACCTGCCGGGATGGAAAAACCTCCAAGTCTCCAAGCTTATCAACTTATCAACTACAGAGTGTTCACTGCCAGTTCCCACTGGCTTCCAGGGGGAGGCAGGGGCGCACACACGCACTCTTGGGAACATGCAATAGGGTTTTCATTTAAGCCTCTTTCCTCTCTGGATTCCGTTCCCCTTAACATTTTCCTTGTCAAAAGAGGTTTGTAACCACAATCCCTGTGTAGTGAGAAATAAGGTTCACCTGGAGAGCTCCTTTTGAGGTGAGCCCTCCATAGGGCTGTGACGCATCCCCACGGCCATTGTTCTCATTTCTGTGAAGATGGAAAAGTGCACCCCCCTGAAGAGGAGTCGCAGGAGTGGCCCGTGTAATTACCTGCCTCTGTGTCCTCAGGGCCACTTCAACCATGTTTTTATGTAAGACATGCGGCATCCAGCCAGTTTGTGATTATCCATGATAATGGGGGTCAAGGGTCAGCTGAATAATTGAAATGGAAACTTTACTCCCACCAGAGGGTCTCCCGCACCCCCACCTCCACCTCCTGCCTTTCTCTTGCTGAGGAAGGAGGCGCTGTTGGATCACGGAAGAGCTGCTGGCCTGGGGGTCTCCCTTGGGCCAGTTCCACAGTCGGGATTCTACGACCAGATTTCTGGGGGACCCTACACCATGCTCTCCCTTTCAGTCGAGGGGAGGGCAGTGGTGAGGAAAAGGAGCCAGACCACTGCACGCCGGACCCTCATCCTCAAGCTGAGCGTCATCTTCATTTATACTTATAACATATGTCTTCAAATTGGCCTGTTTTTTGTCATTTAATTGTTTACAAACTGTAGTCACAGTTGATGTGGTCATGATATACTTCTGTAATATCCATTAAAATAATTCCCTAGATAGTCACTTTTTAAAATGATATGTCAGAAGATACCACTTGACCCTCGTCTGGATCCTAGAATAGAAAGCCAGCATCCAGGGAAGATTGGAAGTCTAGATAACGTCTGGAATTCAGTTACAGTTGTGCGTCAACATACTACATCTCTGTCATTGTGCAGCCCTGTGTGCATGTCAGATGCTCACAGTGGGACAAAGGGCTAACTCTGCAACTTTCCTGTAAACAGAACATGACTCCAAGATACAAAGTTTATCTTCCAAATGTTTCATAGAGATGCAGATGTAGAGAGCAGACTTGCAGACACACCTTCTCCTGAAGAGGGTGGGACGAACTGAGAGAGTAGCGTTGACATGCACACACGACCACATGTAAACCAGAGCCAGTGGGAAGCTGCTGTCAGCACAGGGGGCTCAGCTCGGGACTCTGTGAGGACCTACAGGGGTGGGGTGCGAGGGGAGGGGGGTAGGGGAGGGAAGCCCAAGAAGGAGGGGATACATCTGTACACGTATATAGTGTAGACACAAATGTATATATGTATAGCCGATGCAGGGCTTACCATGTGGCACTTGTGGTAAGGAACCCTTCTGCCAATGCAGGAGAGAGACGTAAGAGACACGAGTTCGATCCCTGGGTCGGAAAGATCCCCTGGAGAAGGGACTGGCAACCCATTCCAGTTTTCCTGACTGGAGAATCCCAAGGACAGAGGAGCCTGATAGACTATCGTCCATGGGGTCACAAAGAGTCGGACACGACTGAAGTAACTTAGCATGCAAGCACATAGCTGATTCACACTGTTGTTCAGCAGAAACCAACACAACATTGGGAAGTAATGATCCTCCAATTAAAAAAATAATAATAATGTTTAATGGTTCTACCTAAATTTACAGAAGTTAAGAAATTTAAAAATATATATATAGTACTCCAGGTCTAGATACCAATCTTGGGAAATGTCAGGTCAGACAATGTGCCAGCCCCTTAGACTCTTCTGATAACGGGGACTGGCTGGGTTTGGGTTGGTTTCTCTGGTCCAGACCCATTCAGGGGAGGGTTGAATGAGGAAACAGGAAGATACCCCTGGCCGTGGTTCAGTGGATGGGGGGCACAGTTCATCAGGACAATGTCCTTCTGACTCTCAAGACAGTTTCCCCAAAATTGTCCTCCTCTACCCCTAGTCAGCAAATGCCCCCTTCCTTTTCCGGAACAGCTCCCATCACTCCAGCTTTCCGGCTCACACTGGGCTATGATCCTATGATCATACTACATCTGGGGAAAGATTCAGAGCCTCCGGGGCCCATTACTGCCGTGTTGCTGATACTCCTGCCGTAATTGCCTGAGCAGTTCATTCCCCCAGACTGTCGCCCTGACTCTGCTTTCCCAGAGCCAGAGAGAACAGAAGTGCCTGAGTGACAGACCAAAAGCCAGGCGAAGGCAATGTGCATTTCATTCCCTACTCATAGTATCCCTGTTTAGGAAGGCATGCTGGGGCTCTTGAGCACTTGGCTGATCTGATTTTTAATCATCAAATGTAAAAATGAAATCATTCCCAGCACCTGAAGTGATTTTTGTCGGCATCACCCACTGTTTCTGTAGATTAATTTTTTAGACCAGAAAGAAAAAGCCCTACGTTTCAGTGATTAAAAAAAAAAAAAAAAAAAAAAAACTGGCTCCCCTCTTCCACCCCCTGTCAAAAGTTTCTTATGTAAGGAGTTTTTTTTCTTATTTTTTTTTAAGGGGAAGAGTTCACTGATCCAGATGGGGAACAAGATGGCGAGGCTAAGACCCCCACCCCACCCACCCCTTGGGAGATGGATTAATCAGTGTCTTTCGAATGTATTTACAAAAATGATATGTTTAAACATTTCAATAAACAGATTAAAACTAAGATTTGTATATCAGCCTCTGCCAGCTAATTCTCCAAGCCAAGTATCCCTTTGTCCTCAAGAAACCGAATGATGACTGTTCCTCAAATCCAAGTCCTGGCCTAGGAGACCCCAGGGATTCTGTTCTCTTGGTGGCCTCTGAGCTCACGTTCTGGCTTTCTTTCCCACCGTCCCATCCTCTGGGTGTGTCCCTTACGTGTTGTTATTGTTCAGTCACTAAGTTGTGTCCCACTCTTTTCGATCCCATGGACTGCAGTACACCATTTCCTTGTCCTTCACTCAAACTCATGTCCATTGAGTCAGTGGGTTTGCTTGTTTTCCTGTCCAGGAGAAGCTGTGCTTTGTCCAGTCTGCCCTGTCACCTCCCACTGCCCAGAGAAGGTTTTGCCGTCACTGAACTGTTCTTCGTTGGAAGGACTGATGCTGAAGCTCCAATACTTTGGCCACCTGATGCTAAGAACTGACTCATTGGAAAAGAATCTGATGCTGGGAAAGATTGAAGGCAAAAAGAGAAGAGGGCAGCAGAGGATGAGATGGTTAGACAGCATCACCGACTCGATGGACATGAACCTGAGCAAATTCTAGGAGATAGTGGAGGGCAGGGAAACCTGGCATGCTCCAGTCCATGGGGTCACAGTCGGACATGACTGAGTGACTGAACTGAACAACAACAAACTGCTCTTCGTCTTTTCTGTGATACATGTTCAAGATGCTTGAGGAAAAATAAGCACAAAAACCAAACAGGCAGATACCAACCAAAAAAAAGCCATGAAGAAGAAAATAGACCCACTCCTGGGAAATTGCATTCCATAGCTAACTCACACATTCGCCAACTATTTCTTGAACATCAAACAGGTTCCAAGTTTCTGTTCTAGGTGAAAGGATCAGGGGAAAATAAGATAAGGCCCCTGCACTTGTGGGCTCACCTTTTGGAGTAGGAGACAATCATACAGAAGAAAATACATAAGTGAGTGAAGTCATTTCAGATAGAGATAAGTGATGAAGGAAAAAAAACGGAGTGCTGGGACACATGAGGACAGCTGAAATGCAAGGATGATTCAGCCAAGGGGAAATCTGAGGGTGAGTTGTTCCAAATGGAGGGAGTTTGATGTGCAAAGGTCCTGGGATAAGTACCCACTGGGCAACTTAAAACCAGCAGAAGGCTGATGGATATGCAGAACAATAGAAAAGCGGAAGATGCTACAAGATGAGGCCAAAGTCCAATCAGAGGACAAGGGGTGTAGAGCTTTTGAGGCCACAGGTGTCTCAGATGGTAATGAATCCACCTGCAGCGCAGGAGACCCAGGCTTGATCCCTGGGTTGAAAAGATATCTGGGAGAAGGGAATGGCAAGACTGAAGCCCCACTACAGTATTCTTGCCTAGAGGATTCCACGAACAGAGAAGCCTGGTGGGTTACAGTCCACAGGGTCGCAAAGAGTCGGACATGACTGAGCAACTAACAGTAATGTTAAGACATGGCAGGGAGGTTGGGAAATCGGTTGAGAGAAAGAGGGTCAGGACAGAGGAACGAGAGGGACATTGGAGGAGGGAACGTGGATGAAAAAGAAAGAAATGTTACAAGTTTTGCTGTGGATCATGAGACTCCTCCCCAGCACTGAAGAAACTCAAGCAAAGGACCTTCCTTTTGCCTATCAGATAAATCATCTGCTGTCTCCCACAGCCCCTGTCTGGGGCTTGTAAAGCCGCTCTGAGACTGGACCACATAAGTTCCTGTTCCAAAGGCGTTATATACTTGTTCTACAAGCTCAACCCATGTGTATGACTACGTTCTGGACTCATGATTCTCTCCCTGGAGCAGGAAAAAGTGATCCAGCCTGTCTAGATGTTGCATCCGCTGTGAGGCGTGACCCAGTTGTCCAGGCAGCCCAGGGCCTTCTCCTCTCTCAGGAAGCCCCAGGAGCTTGCACATCCTCCCCCATGCACTTCAAACAGCATGTTGCAATGACTGGTTTACCCATCAGCTTCTGTCACCAGCTGCACGCCTTGAAGGTGGTGACAAATTTTAACTTTCTTAGCCCAGCTCCACAGGGCTTCCCAGGTGGCACTAGTGATAAAGAACTCACCTGGCAATGCAAGAGATGTAAGAGACATGGGTTCGATCCCTAGGTCAGAAAGATTCTCTGTAGGAGGGTATGGCAACCCACTCCACTATTCTTGCCTGGAGAATTCCATGGACAGAGGAGCCTGGCAGGCTACGGTCCATGTAGTTGCAAAGAGTGGAACACAACTGAAGTGACTTAGCACACACACATGTAGCCAGCTCCACACAGGTACTCGGTAAGCAACTGTCAGACCGACTTCCCAGCTGTGCTGGGAGAGCAAAGGTTGTTTGTAGCTGCTTTCAAAGAAAGAGTTCCCCCTGGCACAAAACAGTGGGACAGTAACTCTCTCTCCAAGGCTGGGCTGGGCAAAGCAACTTCCTACCATGTCCTTTTCCCTTTAAGACCTTCCTGTTCTCCAGAGCTTAGCATGGCAGGGGAGCTCAACCTCTGACTTGTCCTTCCTCAGCTGCATTTGGTGGGGGCAGGGGTGGCTAGAACTATCAGGTGTGTTTGTCCAGTCTCCTAATCAAGTCTGGGCAGCTGGGAGACCCAGGCTTCTGGGGGCAGCATCCTGCACCATGAAGCACTTCATCCAGTGGGCCCGGGAGCAAGACCGCTCGGTGAGGCAATCGGTTCCTCCCACCATGACTTCTGCTCCATGGGAAGCCCAGCCCAGGGAAGTGGGGGCCAAACAAAAACCAGGCCCTGACCTTCTCAAAAGTCAGGCAGCAGGGCTCAGGCATGCTTAATATTGCACGGACTTCTTCCTGTTCTCGTGGGGTCCAGTTGTGCCGAGTTTGGCCCCGAGGGGAAGAACTCAGGGCAGTGTGGGCTGGGAGCCAGTGCACGTGTTCTCTGGAGGCGGGAAGGAGAGGGAGCCAAGAGGGGTGAACTCAGGAACAAGGTCTGCAGGGGCCACTCAGCCTGCTGGGCTGTGGGTGGAGAGGAGGATGGGAATGGATTGTGTGCCCACCAGCAGCAAAGGTCCAGTGATCTCCCTTCACCCCCAGGCTCCCTGTAAACACCACACTCCTCCCGTGACCAGAGGGCTGATTTTCAAACAGAATTCCATCCAACATCCTCACTCCAGTCACAGCTCCCTGAAGTAGTCTCCGCCACCTGCATGATCACCAGGGTGCTGGCCTTTGCACACCTCTGTGGCCCCATCCCAAACCCCACTTCCTGTTTGCATCCCAGCCCACCATGGCCTTGCAACTCCTGCTGGCGTGGGGGCCCCACGGGAGCCACTCACAGCACTGAAGTCTGTGTCCGTCCTTCCGTCTGCACCTCATTGCCTTGCTCCAGACCTTCAGACCTAAGTCAGATCTGGGGTCTTCTGGGGAGCCTGAGAAGAGGCTCATGTCACCATGCTTAGCCGTTAACCCAAGCTCCTTTCTTCAGCAGACAAGACAGATGGGCTGGGGCAGCCCACCCCTCCATCATCAGTCCCTGGGCTCAGCTGCTTTCTTGGGGAACATCTCTCAACATATGGGGGTGCAGTTGGCACCAACATTTGAGGCCAACCCTGTTAACTCTAAAAGCACAAATCCCAAACCATCTCACTTAAAACTCGCAAATCTCCATGAAGACTTTCCCATGAGAATTCACTGTCTCCAAAAAGTCTGTGCCCAAGATTCAGGTATCAATTCTCAGTGGACAGGGCTCTACCAAGCTCCCCAAATCTCAGAGCAGGGGTCTTAGGGCACCTAAGGTTGAACCTGGGCTCTGTTCTCACTAGTTGTGGACAAGTTCCTTTATCTTTCAAAGCCTTCATAGACTGCTCTGTCTGGTAGGGATGATAATAACCCCAGGCACTTGGGTCAATTAAGTTCATGGTGCTCCCCAAAAGGCGGGTGGACCTCTAACCCCCGTCAATGTCAATGGGAGCATTTTTGTGTGTGTGCTCAGTCATGTCCAACTCTTTGTGACCTCATGGATTGCAGCCCGCCAGGCTCGTGGAATTTTCCAGGCAAGAGTACTGCAGTGGGTTACTATTTCTTTCTCTAGGGTTTCGTCCCAGCCCGGGGATTGAACCACGTCTTGCATGTCCTGTGCTGGCAGCAGATTCTTTACCACTGAGCCACCTGGGAAGCCGTGGTGAAAGCCAGTGGGAACATCTCAGCTGCAATTATTCTCATCAATAGCATCCATTCCGGGCATCTTGGCAGGAGGCTGACCAGAAAGAGGGACTGCCCCTTCCTCTCTGGAGAGAGATCCCGGGGGAGCCTGAGGAGGGCTTATCCTGAGAGACAGGAGCTGTGTGTCTGGCTGGGTGTGCACAGATCACAGTGGCAAGTCACGCACACATCAGTGTGTTCCCCCCGCCTCATGCACCCACCTCCACACCAGCCCCCTCGCATCCTCAGCTACACCAGAGAACATGTGTGTGAGCTTGTTCACACACACACACCTCCTGCCCCAGGCGAAACATGCTCCAGGAACGTGGACCTCACCAGGTCCCAGCAGCGCTCAGCCCAGTACACCTGCCATAGCCAGAGACCCAGGACAGCAGTGGGGTGCAGATGGGGTGAGCTCATGGCCTCCCACAGGTACACACTGCCAGGCGGCCACGTGTATTTGCATATAATTTGCATGTGTTGATACAGCCTTCCCATCTCTGCATAGAGCGTTTCCAAGCTAACCTGTTATTACTGCTCCTCCAAAGCTTGGTTTCTCTAGGCGCTTGCACTGCTTACCCACCCACTGTCAGAAAGTCGTAGGCAGGGAGGCGGAATCTGAGCACCTGGAAAGTCAGGCCAGCATCCCTGAGTCTTGGCTGCTCCCCGGGATAGCAAATTTCATTACACCTCCCTGGGAAAATCCCAAGGAGACCACCCTGCATATAAGATGTTACCATGTACCCAGAGCCAGGTACCCACTACAGCACATAGGCAACTTTATTCTCCTCAGGGCCCAGGGAGCTAATCTGATGAAGAAATTGACCCCAGCCCCTCCCAGAGCAAGTTTTTCAAGTTTGCGTGGGCATACCCTATTCTACAGATACTACTACTGAGTGAGTGAGTGAGTGAAAGTCACTGAGTTGTGCCCAACTCTTTGCGACCCCGTAGACAACACAGTCCATGGAATTCTCCAGGCCAGAATACTGGAGTGGGTAGCCTTTTCCTTCTCCAGGGAACCTTCCCAAACCAGGGTCTCCTGTATTGCAGGTGGATTCCTTACCAACTGAGCTAACAGGGAAGCCCGTACTACTACTACTTGTAGCAAATATATAAAACTGCAGAATGCACTGAAAAAATATATGTGTATGTGGGCATATATATATATATCTTTAAATGAATCAGTGTGCTGCACACTTGAAACTAATATTGTAAATCAACTATACATCAATTTTTTAAATGCATGATGGGGGGCTTTCCTGGTGGGCTCAGTGGATGAGAATCCACCTGCCACAGCAGGAGACATGGGTTCAATCCCTAGTCCAAGAAGATCCCACATGCCAAGAAGGAACCAAGTCTGAGTGCCACAACTACTGAACCTGTGCCCTAGAGCCCGGGAGCCACAACTACAGAGCCCACATGCTGCAACTGTTGAAGCTGCTGCTTGCTAGAGCCTGTCCTCTGCAGCAAGGGAAGCTGCTGCATGAGAAACCTAGGAAAACTGCAATCGGAGAGTAGTCCCTACATGCTGCCACTAGACAGAAGCTTGCACAGCAACAAAGACTCAGCACAGCCAAAAAGATAAAAATAAATAAATAAAATCAGTTTTTAAAGAAAGGAAAAGAAGAAAATGCAGAATGGTGAATTTTCTGGTGGTCCAGTGGCTAAGACTCCATTTTCCCACTGCAGGAAACCTAGGTTCGATCCCTGGTTGGGAAACTAGATCCCATATGCCACAACCAAGAGTTTGCATGCCACAACCAAGTCTGAATATCCCACATACTGCAACTGAGAACTGGTACAGCCAAATAAATAAATAAAAATAAATGTTTTAAAAATAAAAAAATTTAAAAAATACAGGATGCCTAGTTAAAATGAGTCTAGAAGAAACAACAAAGAATAAGCTAGTATATCCTGTGCAATCCTTATACTATAAGAGAATCACAGCATCCCTGAAGTCCAGCTGGGCGCCCTGTATTCTATCGGACAGCCCTACCTAGGACCCCAGATCACTGCCTTCTATAAACCCATTGATTTCTAGTATCACTAATACCATGTTTTCTTCCAGCTTTTAGCTAAGACCAGAGGAACAGGGCTTGACTGCCCAATTGTCCCGCTTCCCACTGTAGGACAGAAAGCGAGACCAGAGGCTCCACATGAGGTCAACTGAGAACTGCCAGAAGGAGACCCAGGGGGAGGGAGAACACGTGTTTCCTAATTTAGTTTAACATCGAAAATCTGTTCCTCTTCTGTGTCTGGGAGGAGCACGGTGGTTATCACTGTGGACGTGAGCCCACGTTTCCTGTAGCAAGAGACACATGTGTTTGCATCAACAAGCCCTGTTTCTAGGGACCCCCCCAGGATGTGAGGCCCATGGCAGTCACAGAGGAAGAGGGGACCAGGGAGGGCCTGTAGGTGTGGCTGCTTGGGAGCTAGGGGCCCTGGAGAACCCCACCCCCTCATGTGGGACGACCGCCTCCACGCTGGACCCCTGTCCAGCTTCCGCATTGCACTGCAGACAACTGGACCTTCCCAGGATCATAGGTGACAGTTGCCTAGCTGCAGACCTTTGCTGGGGGGGGTGGGAACTCAGCAGGGAAGGAACGGGGCTGGGGAGCCTTTGCCCTTCACCTGCCAGTAAGCACAAACCTGCAGGGAGGCCACGCCTCCTGCTCCACAGGCCTCCCTCCGGTGGGCTGAGCTCTGGCTCTTCTAATGGGGCCCCTGTACTTCCAGAATAGGCAGGACTCCACCTGCAGACACCACAGGTAAACACGTGCCTCACCCAGGAGTGAGGGAGCAGAAAATTCTTCATCAAGCCTTGTTTAGGGGAAAGAGTTATTTTATAGTAAGATGGGTGGATCTACTGTGGAAGGCAATGCAAAAAATAACATACATAAGGCTCCGTTTCCTCCTCCATCAGAAGGTGATGGAGTGGCTGCAGCCTCCCAGGCATTACAAAGACTGGAAAAAGAGATGCAGGCAAGCATCTCCTTCCCTGGCACAACACGAGGCACCCAGAGCCAGCAGCAGCAGTCACCTTCTCTGATCACAGTTCTGGACTTATCCCTTCAACTGGCCTGGCATATCAGACCTCTCTGCACTTAAACAAATTACAAAGCTGCTAAAGACTCCAGGTTTTCAGCACCGGGGGAAGCTTTCACTTCATTTTCTAAGGAAATCCTCGGGTCAGGTCTCAAGCAGGTGACAAGAGCCTGAAGGTCTGTCACCTGCCCTGTCTGATGTGCCCAGGTGGGCACCCATCTCGTACATCAGTAGCCACACACATGGCAAACCTGGAAGGAACCAGAGGTTCCCATTAGAACAGAATTCCCGTTACCCATCCACTGGATCCCTACTAATCACCCACTGCCAGCTAGGTGTTCCCAGCCCAGAAAAATCCAACTGTTGGTTGCTGAAGAAGCTTTGGTAGAGGATGTGATGGGCCATGTTCAAGGAGCTTGGTGTGGTCAGGAGGGCATGGCTCACCCAGACACACACAGCTCACATGCATGGACTCGGGATCCTTGAGTCCACTGCCTGGGTTGAAGGACAGAACCCAATCTTGGCAAAACACCCAAGTCAGTTTCCTGCCTACTCACACCCTCTCGGTGGTCCTGACCCTCCTTCTTAAGAACTTCTCAAATTCAGTGATGCTAATCTCTCTTGAGGACCCGAGCACTGAACCTGCCCAGTGGTCATCAGAGATGAGCCATGCTCTGTATTTCTTCACTCGATAGAGAGGTCAGCCACTGCCCTGGGATGTTCCTGGGTGGGGTTGTCCATGCTCCTGTCTCAGATGGACCAACCATGAAAGACTCAGGAGCTAAACGACCATACATAGGCGGCTCTGAACACCTAGTCAGCACTGACTGAGTCTGACTGTAGGGTCGTGGGGGAATATTTGGATTAATTTAAGAGAGGATAAGAGATGTCCTCTCGAATCGGGGGCTGGGATGCATTCACACTTTCTTACTGACCTAATAATTGTTGCAAATGTACAAAGACAGTTGGCTCAATGGTTCCACTACTGCTCGGCGTTGTTTCTCACACTTGCCTCTTCCTCATGCCAGCTGTTATCCTGTTTTCACCTCAGAGAGCCAGGCACCCTGCTCAGGACAGCGCCTGCATCTAAACTGCTCTTTCAGTACAGCCTGGGCTCCAAAATATGAACAGGCGTTTTCAGGTTAAGTAGCCTCAGGTGAGAGTTCAGCCAACATCTGACCACTTCCAAGCCCCGCAATGAGTTCCTGCTAAAATATTACACTTCATCCTAACTACCTTGAGAGCGATTCTCTGCTTACAAAACACACTTCGTCAATATTCACCCAGTGTGGAGATTAGGGAGCCCCGTCCTTCTTCTCTGTGGTGGTAGAGATGCCCCTAAAGCCATTTTTTTTTTTCCAAGCCATGATCCAACATCTTTTCCCCCCCAATTTTGACTCCGTACAGCCTTTCCTTTTTGGAAAACAAAGCATAACAATTGCAATTCTCCCTTGGCCAGTGGCCAGACATCCAGGGGTTGGAGCCAGGAGATGAACGGATACACCCGGAGAGGGCAAGGTCAGAGAGCGCAACATTCTGGACTCGTGTTCGTGCAGGAGACCAGACCCCAAGGCCCAAGAGCGCCCAGACATGAGGGTCGACACTTCCGGGTTTGAATGACACGCTGAGGACCTTCGGAATCTGAAACACGCCTGTGACATTAATTAATGCCAGGCAAACTGTAACAGCAGATCTTAGAGACTAAAAATAAACCTATGCCAACTGATTCATCCCTCACTGCACAGAATTTGGAGCTTTTTTTCTCTGCTTCTCTTCTCCAAGTACGTTACATTATGGCCTTTTTCCTTTCCCTCCATCTTTGTCGTTCTTCTCTCATCCCTCTCCTTCTGGTCCAGAGGTTGAAAGTGTCCAGAGGAGATGTCCCCACTCAGCTCCCCTCCGACCCACAAACATGCTTAATAAGCAAGGAAATCATTTCTTTTCCTGGCTCCCATGGCGGTGAGCTATGCAATTTGTCCTTAATATTTTCCATACGGATGTTGCTGCCTGTTGCCTCACACACACACAACTCTATAGCTTCATTTCCGATTACAGTCCGTTCTATTTTAAACTTTGTTGATTTCTACTGGGAAGGAAGCCTATTTCATAGAGATTAGCTGGACAGCTGGGTCTGATTGCTTCTGATTACCGGGCTTGGGGCCACTGGGCAGACAGGTTTCCCAAAGCCCCATAGATGGAGAACCACTCTGTAGGGACCCACTTTGGGGTCAGTGCTCACTCCAAGGAGGAAGGTCAGTGGCCTCAGTTGGAAATCAACAGGTCAAGCCAAAGGCAGGGTCAGCCCTCAGTCCACGTCTCGGCTCAGGAAGCTGTGCTGAGAGGTGGAGGAGGGGGCCTGAGAAGCCCCCTGACTCCAAGGCGCTCACAGGGACCTGAGTGGGGGCTTGTGTCACAGAAAACTGCGTGTGCTTGGAAGAGGGCATCCATCATGCTTGCCTGATAGAATCACTCGGGAGGTGACAGACAAGGCTCAGTGATTAAGCTCCCTTCATCTGGCCTTGCCTCCCAGACCTCCAGGTGCACAAAGAAATCACAAAGACCTCTCTCACCTTGAAGTGGTCAGTCCACAGGCAGGTGGGGGCTGCCGCACTCTCCGGAAAACCGGTGGCTCCGATGAGGCACGAGTTTCCTCCCTCCTCGTCCCATGTCTGCCTTTGCTTCTCTTTCTGCCTTCTCTAGAGGAAACCGAGTGCTGGAAATTTTTTTTAATTGTGTGTGTGGAGGATGGTGGGTGTCGGGGGTGCGGGGGGG
>SJYA01001889.1:317091-389523 GCA_006410615.1 Neotragus moschatus
GGGGGGGTGGGGGGACCTGGGGGTAGGGGTGCAGCCTGCCCTGGTGTGGGCTCGGGGGTAATGGCCGATGCTGGAGACACGGCTTGCCTGCCGACGCTCAGTGGTACTGCAGCTCTGTGTGTGGGCGGCGGCAGCCACACGGCTGGGTTTCAAACCATTACACTGAACATTTGCAAACAGATAAAAAAACAAAACCATCCGGTACAAATGGAATCTTCTGTTTTTCTTTCCCCCTCCCGCACACTCTCCCTTGCACCTCTCTTCTGGAGTTTCAGAGAAGGTGGGCAAGGGTGGGTTTCTCTCTCTCCAGGCTCCCCCCACCCCATCACCCCATGTCTTCTGGCCACACCATTTACCCTTAGGGCCACTGAGCTGGACAGGAAGGTCAGGTCATACAGACCAACCCCCAGGCCACAATGGGCATGCCCAGACATTTGGGAAGGATTTTCTCTTCTCTGGGGTCTTGCCCTGATTCCAGCCACTGAGACTCATCACACCCAGGGAGGGTTCGTACCTCCGTATTTGGCCACCTGGATCCCTCCTGGTTGCAAAGCTACCTTGGAACTGGCTGACGAAGGGGAGAGAGGTACACTTTCATATCCAGTGAACGCCTTCTCAAGGAATACTCTGTGAATGATGGCATAAGATACTCCATGAAAACGGAAAAAAAAAAATCCTGTGGACAAATTACCTTGGAAACTATTGCATCCTGTATCTCTCTAAGATAGTCACAGAGCATGCTGGCAAGTAAAGACTCTGAGAAGTCCTTCAATAAAGAATCCTGTGTAATTTTGTCTAATCCAATATTTTCAATACATGTAGACCTTAGATGAAAGAATCCCCTCTCCCCAAATACCACCACCACCCATGACAACACACTCATATGTATGCATACTTTGTACACACATTCATGTACCCCACCCCCAGTGGAGGCCTGACCCCAAATCAACCCTTTCAGCCAAGAGAGGACAGGTAAAACGAGATCCTGGGAACCAGACAGGTTAGAGGTCACCATCTCAGAACACTCTAAGCTTGTTGCTAACATGGGTGCTCTGGCTAGTTACCCATGAACTGGAGACTGTGCTTCCAGCTGGACAAGGAACATGAGGAAAGTGGACAATTTCCTCAGGGCTGTGTGGAGCTGAGTCAGTGCAGCTTCTCTCCCCTTCCAGTGGGTCTCCACCTCACTTTTGCAGCCCAGGGATGGGGTTTACCTGAGGTCAGAGGTGACCCAAACTGGCAGGGTTGCAGAGGTGGGGTGGGGGGACAGACTCCCTGGGGGAGCTTTCTGGCACCCTGTTCAGACCCCTGATGGACACTGTAAGGATCAGATGGCACGTCTGATTCTGGACAATGTGAAACTTAGGGAACCAGAATAGAAGAGGCGTGAAACACAGAAACTCCAGGAGGGAGACCTGCTGCATAGAGACGCTCAGGTCAGAAAGGACCATGAGAGAGGGAGTTGAACAGGAGTAGGGGAGGAAAAGACGGTGCACCCTACTGGATTTGGGGGCTGTTGGGCCCATCAGTGCCAACAGACTCTAGTTCTATGGCTCACCGTAGATGGGGGCGTTGGGCATTGGGCATTGGCCTCTTCATGTGAGAACTCCTCAGCCAAGCATGATCTTGCCCTCATGGGCATTTGAGACTATCTGAAGACATTTCTGGTTGCCACAACTAGGGACAGTGCTATTGGCGTCCGGTGGGTAGAGCCTGGGGATACTGTCAACCAGCCTATGAAGATGGACAGGCCGGCCCGAGGCAGAGAATGATCCATCCTGAAGGTCAACAGCCCAGCAGAAGTGAAGGACCCAGTCTGGGTGAGTCCTTCAGCCCCCTTGGTGAGGCTCAAGTGAGACCTTGCGCACGAGGATTCTGAGTAAAGCAGAAGGCAGTTATGTTACATTTGGTAAGAGATTTCCTTATCATTTAGGTGGTATTTCATCTCTGATTGGGGAGCAAAATGGAAACAGATGGGAAGTCGTGTAAGAGCTTTCTGCTGCAGACCAAGGAGAGAGAAAGCCTGCTGGCCTTGTAAACACTCCAAATCACATGATTAAACAAATAAATAAATAAGAAAAAGAAAAGAAATGCCTCCTCTTGCTTAAGTACACCAGAGAACTTGAACTCCGTGTGAACAGAGTGAAATGGGTGCAGAAAAGCTTTAAAAAGCTCGCAAGCACTTCGATGGATAATCATTGGTAATTAGAGCATTTTACAGAATCCATTAAAGAAGCTTTAAACAAAGCTGAAATTATTTGTTGACCTTTCTCTGAAGGAGGGTAACGGTTGGGCTGACAACACCAATGCATCCGGCCTGGTCAGGGGTTTTCTTTCAAAGAAATCTTGGGCCGGGCTTGCCACGCAAGCCCCAGCACACAGCAAACTGTGGGAGGCTGACAAAAGGAGAGTGAAATTCGAGTTCAAATGTGTATTCCAGATGATTGCCCAACCTCGAGGAAGAAAACTGGCCATTTCTCACTCTGCACCCCAACTCCAGTAGGACCCCGAGGGCAGGACCCGGGCTCTTGGCCCTGGAAACAGATTTTCCTGGATGATGAAGAAGTACAGGTGGGTGGGAGCCCAGGAGAGGCAGGTAGGGGATGTCCTGCTGTGACTGGAGTGAGGGTCAGGACCAGTCAGGCCTATCCCAAGAGAGAAGGAAGGGAAGATGTGGGGGTGGGGAATTCCAGGCTGAGACCAGTGTCCTCACAAAGAGGCTTTCAAGGAAAAAACAACCAGCCAGCTTTCTGATGTGGGCACAGAATGGGACCCACAGGCACCAGTTATATCAGCTTCCTCCAGGAGCCAAAGCAGAGCAAAGCCGCCTGCGAGTCTTGACATCCCAGTGCCTCCCCAACCACTGACTGTATGTTAGTCGCTCAGTCGTGTCTGACCCCATGGACTGTAGCCCGCCAGGATCCTCCATCCATGGGGTTTTCCAGGCAAGAATACCAGAGTAGACTGCTACATCCTTCTGCACCCTCACCACTTACCCATTCACTAACCAGAACAGGCAATGGCCATGTATTGGAGAACTTCCCCGTGCCAGCACTTTGGCACTAGGAGCAAAATGGTGATGGATAAACAAGAGCTAATCTCTGCTTTTGTTTACACGGGGTGCATAGTTAGGTAGTTTGAGATGGACATGTACACACTGGGTGTATTTGAAATGGATAACCAATAAAGACCTACTACATAGCACAGGGAACTCTGCTCAGTGTCATGTGGCAGCCTGGATAGGAGGGGAGATTTGGGGAGAATGGATATGGATATGTATGGCTGAATCCCTTTGTTGTCCACCTGAAATTATCACATTGTTAATTGGCTATACTCCAGTACAAAATAAAATGCTAGGGGAAAAAAACCAAAACAAAACCTAGTACGGTTCTGTTTAATGGATTTTACAGTGTGCCTGGTGGTCTAGCTCTGCCCCCTTTCCTGTGAGGACAGACCAGAAGAGCTCCAGGGCTCCCTGCTCAGGCCTGTCCCACTGGGGAATCAGCTGCCCTTCACAGGAGTGGCTGCTGCTTCCTGAGTGTCTCGCTCCCTCCTATGTCCTCTCCCCCATGGCTGCCACCCTGTTCCCACCAGCAGCCCCCTTCACCTAACACTCACGCTTTCCCAGGGAGTATCCAGTGGCCTCACTTGGTTCATAAAAGACCTCACAGTTGGGCAGAGCCTACCTTCTGGGCCAGTTCCTAGGCTTCAAGCCATCCTATAGATGACTGTGAGGTCAGCCACTGCTGAGTCAGCCCCGGATGAGGGAGCAGGGTCTTGTGTGTTTTCCCAGGGAGCACCACCGGCATTCCACAGAGAGCCCCTTTCCCAATACACGGGTGCCAGGAGGGAAGGGTCTGGGCCAGTCAAGTGGCTTCTGAGATCATTTCACATGGTCTTCAGCTGATTTTTATTTATTTGGTTTTGGTTGCACTGGGTTTTTGTTGCTGAGCAACAGCTTTCTCTAGTTGCATCAGGCGGGGGCTTCCCTTCGGTGTGGTGTGAAGGCTTCTTGTCCTGGTGGCTTTCTCTTGTAGCAGAGTGCAGGCTCTAGGCCTGCAGGCTTCAGCAGCTGCAACACACGGCTTAGTTGCCCCATGTCATGTGAATCTTCCTAGACATGGGCTCAAACCCTTGTCCCCTACATTGGCAGGTGGGTTCTCATCCACTGCACCACCAGGGAAGTCCCAGATGATTTTTTCAAAATTGTACTAGTTATATTTTTATTTCAATAAAAATAACAGATCCAACTTGTGTATATCCCTTTTAAGTGCATCTTAATGGCCAATTTAAATTAAAATTCTGTTCTGAGACTTACATGGAAATCCAAACAAACTAGAAGACCTAAAGTGATTTTGAAAAAAGAAGAATAAAGTTGGAGCAATCACATTATCAAATTTTAAGGCTCACTCTATAGCTACAGTAATCAAGACAGTGTAGTATTGATGGAGATAAACATGAAGATCAATAAAACTGAACAAAGAATCAGAAATAGAGCCATACAAATGTGCTTGACTGATGTTGACAAAAGCACAAAAGCAATTTAATCGAGGAAGGATAATCTTTTCAACAAATGATGTTGGAGCAACTGGATGTCTTGGCAAAAAAAAAAAAATCTATGCTAGACCCACAATTGATACAAAAAGCAACTCAAAAATGGGTTGTAGATTTAACTGTAAGATATAAAACTATAAAACTTTAAGAGAAGAAAAAAATGAGAGAAAAGTTTTGGGACCTAAAGTTAAGGCAAAGAGTTCTTAGCCACGACACCAAAAAATCATAATCCATAAAGGAAAAAAGCCAATGAAATTAGACAGCATTAAAACTAAATCTTTTTCTCTGCAAAAGATGCTATTAAGAACATGAAAAACAGCTTTATTGAACAGCTGGTACTGGAACAACTGGACACCCACATGCCAGAAAAATGAATCTAGACACAAACCTTAGACTCTTCACAAAAATTAACTCAAAGTGGATCATAGACCTAAATGCAAAATGCAAAACTATCAAACTCTTAGAAAATAGCATAGAAGAAAACTTAGATGATATTCTGGAAAAGGCAAAACTACAGAGACAGTTTAAACAAAAAAACAAAGCCAAGCAATAGCAAACAGCTAAAGGGGTAGAAGGAGGGGGAGGAGCACAGCACAGAGCGTTCTCAGGGCATGTGTGATAAGGAAGCCTATTTTAATGATGAGCACACTTCTTTGTATACTTTTCCAAATTCAAGGAAATACAGCAGCAAGAATGAACACTAAGGAAAACTAGAGTCTTTGAGTTGCAGGGATATGTCAGTGTAGGTTCAGCAGTTGTGACAAAAGCACCGTCTGATGGGGGATATTGACCCAGAGTGGGCGGGCAGGGGGCATATGGGAACTCTCTCGACTTCTGCAGTTTTGATGTGAACATAAAACTGCTCCCCACAAAATGAAGTCTCTATTTAAAAAAAAAAAGAAGAAGAAAATATTTGCAAGCCATGTATCTGGCAAAAGACTAGTATTTGGAATATATAAAAATTCTCAAAATGCAACAGTGGAAAAAAAATAATCCAATTAGAAAATGGGCAACAAACATGAACAGATATTCCATCGAAAGGTCAGCCAGACGGCCAGGATGTATTTGAGAAGATGCTCAACGAATCTCCACAAGGGATGTGAACTAAAACCATGATGAGACATCACTGGGCACCTGTCAGAGTAGCGAAGATGAAATAAAGAAAACAGTACCAGTGCTGGCCCAGATGTGAATAAACTGCATTACCCACCAGCAGCTGGTTCGTGTGAAAAATGGGTCAGTCACTGAGAAATGATTTGGCAGTTTCTTATGAAATTAAACACTCACTTATTTTTTAACTTATTTTGTATTGGAGCATAGCCGATTAACAATATTGTGATAGTTTCAGGTGAACAGCAAAAGGACTCAGCCCTACATATATGTGTATCCATTCTTCCCCAAAGCCCGCTCTTGTCCAGGCTGCCACATAACATTGAGCAGAGTTCTTTGTGCTACACGGTAGATCCTTGTTGGTTATCAGTTTTAAATATAGCAGTGTGGACATGTCTATCCCAAACTCCCTAACTATTGCCTCCCCATCTTCCCCCAAGCCCAGCAACCATAGTTTGTTCTCTGAATCAAACATGCACTTATTTAGACAACTCGGCAATTGCACTTTAGGGCATTTTGCCCAGAAAAATGAATTTTTATTTTCACATTCAAATCCATCCATGTGTGTTTATAGATACTTTCTTTGTAACAGCCAATAACTGGAAACAACCCAAATATCCTTCAACAGGTAAGTCAACTGCAGTGTGTCTACACCGTGGAATATAATTAAGCAATAAAGAAAAAAAGACTGTTGATACACTTGACAACTTGGATGAATGTCAAGGGCATTATGCTAAGCGGAAAAAAAATAGTTGTACATCCTGTGCGATTCAACTTAACATGACAAAATTATAGAGATGGGAGAACAGATTAGTGGACTGGGGCATAGGGATGGAGGGTGGAGTGAGACCACAAAGGGGTCATAGTAACTGACAGTTTTATATCTTTTTTCCTTCTTTCTTTTTTAAATTAGGAAAGTATGAGAACACATTTACATAAGACCTGGAAAATTTAGAACAGAGTTCCATATAGTTCCACTATATGTTACAATTATTGTTTAAGTAGATGAATTAAGATTTTTAGTTGGAGTTTCAATATTACACTCTCAAAAATTAATAGAATACATAGAAAAGTAAAAAGATATAAGACCTGAAAAGCACTATGTACCAATTCAATATAAGATTTATCCAGTTTTCATACAGCAGCAGGATACAAATTCTATTCAGTTTCCCATAGACTATAAACCAGGAGGCGACGGTTCTGTATCTTGACAGGGGCCACGTGTGATAAAATTGCATAGACTGTGTTTGCACATACAAATGAATACACGCAAAAACTGGTGAAATCCTACTAAGATCTCCACCTTAATAAATTGTATTGTCAGCTTCCCACTTCTGATATTGTACTATAGTTGTTATGATGTTACCCACGAAAGAGGGTGAAGAACCTCTCTCTACTCTTCTTGTAATTATTGAAAAAAGGTTTCCAAAGGGAAGAGTATTAATTCAGTGATAGTACAGATGACTCATGAATTCAGTAGAAAATCTGTGATAGTGCCATAAGACACACCCAGGGTCTAGGAATGGATGAATTTCCTCTAGGGATTAAGGGTCCCAGTCCCATCCAGGGGCAGAACCTATGGGCATCCAAGCCTTAGGCACCCAGTGGATATCAAAGCAAAATTCGAGCCCTTCTATGGTTCTGAGGTGGTAACATTTAAAATCAAAGTGCCTCTAAGGCCAAGTGAGCCAATTTTCTAAATGGCCAGAGGCCTTGCTTAAACTTCACTGAAATGGAATTTGGTGACACAGCAGATGTCATTAGGTAAGAGCAGCCCCAGCCAGAAATACCATATTTCATCAACTCTTAAGACACACAATTGCAATAGGCACCGTTATTTTTTGTTCCACTGTGAAAGAAAAATACACTGCCAATTAAACCATGATACCAATGCTTTCTTATCACTTAGAATTTTTAATTTTACTTATTGAAAGGGTTCTTTGAGACTTTAGACAAACATTTTTTATCACATATTACTATTGTGCATACATAAAAATGAAAATACAAGTCAAACAAATTGATCATTATTCCTCAGACTTCTTTACACAGAGTCTGACTTTTCTGTCATCAGTGTCTGGATTTTTTCCACGGTCTCTCACCCTCCATGCATTCATCCATAAACCTGATGATGTGGCATTTCTTTAAAGAATCCATCAAAGGATTTAAAGTCCCAAGTGTTGGACTCTTCAAAGCAGACCTTAGAATTGTATGTGGTTTTCTTGCTTTGGTTCCCATTTCAGGATTGTTGCTAAATGTCGATGATTTGCTCAAGTTCTCCACTCCATCCCTACAACCATGACATGCATAAAGGTTACAGAAGCTTCCCATCTAATCCACAATCTTCTTCTAGCATGCTGACCCTGGTCAGTTGCATATTAGTTACATAGGTCCACTGCAGAAGGGAACTTCAGATTTGGATGATGGTTATTTTGATGTTCACACACATGGGCAATTCAACAGTGTCATGGCCTTCATAACAGAGCATGGACTGTAAGATATATTCTGATTTTACCTGTATGATCATGTGAAAAAATATCCATCTTCTAAATTGTTGCTGCTCAGTTGCTAAGTCATATACAACTCTTTAATACCCCATGGACTATAGCCCACTAGGTTCCACTGTCCATGGGATTTCCCAGTATTCCCAAGAATACTGGAGTGGGTTGAGATTTCCTTCTCCAGGGGCTCTTCCTGGACCAGGGATCAAACCTGCATCTCCTGCATTAGCAGGGGGATTCTTTACCACTGAGCCACTAAGGAAACCCCCCAACTTCCAAATAATGGAACACAATAAGTGGACAACTGAAATAATGTCAGGTGGCTGTATGTATTCTGAAGAAAACCAAGAAGACTTAGGATCACAATCGGCTGGGAGGAGACAGACAAAGCAAAATATTCTGAGAACAAGATATTTGAGAAGAGTCTCAAAAAGAAAAAGTTAGCCAAAGGAAAATCTGGGGAAATTGCCCCCTACTCTATCTGCAAGAGAAGTGAGGTTATGCTCAAAAAAAAAAAAAAAAAAAAAACCTCCAAGTTTCTGTGTTGTAAGAAAAAAAGATTTGTTTCCAATTTACACTTGGTGTCCATAAGCCTGTAGGCTGCAATATATCTTTCTCACTTCAAGACCCAAGGTTGACGGAGAAAACGTTGTCTGGAAGATCTCCAGTTGCCATGGCAAAGAGAAAGGATGGGGGTAAATTTCATGCAGATGGTGCAAGCTTCTGCCCAGAAACGACACATGTTTCTCTGCCCATGATGTGAAAGCAAGTTACTAGGGCCACCTAGCTTCCAGGGGGTGGGGAGAGGAGTGCCATCTACCACATGCTTCTGAGAAAAACTAAAAAGACATGGTGAACAGCAGAAATGGTGACCACACAGGCAGGCAGAGGATCCAGCACCAAAGCAGTGGCTACAGAGAAGCGTGGTGACTGGCGGGACAGGGGGAGGCCAAGGAGACTGGCCCAGTGGGGATGGAGGGACAGGGGGCAGAAGGACACAGCACCCTAAAAAGCACAGAGACAGTTCCAAAGCCCAGCCATGCTCTAGAAACCACCATTTCATCCTAACTATGACCCTGAATACCTGTAGGCAGAATTAAGCAACTAATTGTATAATGAGGTGGTTGAATTACATCTAATTTCTGCAAATGCTTCTGTTGAACAAACATCGCAAAGCCAGAAGGTGGTTTTCAGTCATTTAATTAATCTTCCAAAATGCTCCAAAACCAGTGTTAATCACCATTTTAAAATAATACGTGGAATACGTCCTTAACTACTTTACCGTGTCTTGGCATTAATCCTGCAACTAAATCTACTGAGTCACTGATAACACATTTGACACCTAGCACCTGGGAATTAGAAACTAATGCATGTCTGGAAGCAGGTGACCAATGGGTGAAGCCCAGTGGGTGTTACTGACTTTCTTTGGGATGTCCTGAGAGGGAGTGAGGGGCCTGGCTCTGCAAGGGGGGTGGGTGCAGAGATGATGCAGGCATTAAAATGAAGGGCTTGGGGTTCACACAGGTCAGAGGGACTCTGTTTTAGAATAACAAGCTGTGCCTAAAAGAACCTACAGGAACTTTCTGATCCTCCACCCAGCACTGGGCTGTGGATGCTGCTCCCCTCACCTGGAGACTCTGCCAGGATGTGGCTATTGGTGATGCTGTCAAAATCAAGGATTGAAAACTGCAGGTGGGTTGTTTCTTCACAACTGCCACTCAACACACGCACCCTTTTGCCCTAACCCCACTTAACTGCTGAGGAGCTAACAGAAACTTCCAGGGGATGGAGTGCGGACCAGGACCCCAGCTTTGATATTCCCATAAAATTTGAGCCACCAAGAGAATCTGAAAAGACTGAGTTTGGGTTTGAACACTTCTTGGGACCCAGAGACATCAGGTAATATCACTGCCCCACCTCTTCACCCCAACCTCACCAGTGGACAGAAATGAAGAGGGATTTATCACACAAAATAGAAAAATGCCATGGAAATGCAAGTGTTTTGATATGGACAGCTATGCTTCATTGATTCACTCCCCCCAAAAAAGGGTTTATAGAGCACATCTCAAAGGCATATTAGCATATATGACATGTCAACAACCTGGAAATGGCTGTTTTGGGATGAAAGTTTTTACTTTTGTTGTTCAGTCGCTAAGTCATGTCCAACTCTTTGCAGCCCCATAGACTGCAGCACACCAGGCTTCCCTGTCCTTCACTATCTCCCAGAGTTTGCTCAAACTCATGTTCACTGAGTCAGCGATGCCATCCAACTTTTGTAATAGAAAACCAAAATAACAATAGTTAAGTGAAAGTCGTGTCTGACTCTTTGAGACCCCATAGACTATATAGTCTATACAGAATTCTCCAGACCAGAATACTGGAGTGGGTAGTCTTTCCCTTCTCCAGGGGATCTTGCCAACCCAGGGATCGAACCCAGGTCTCCCTCATTGCAGGTGGATTCTTTACTACCTGAGCCACAAGAGAAACCCAATAAAAAATAACAATGGCTTAAGTAAAATGAATGTTTGTTTTTCTGCTGTATAACAGTTTTAACACTAACAATGCAAACATGGGCGACAGATCAGAGAGCTGGGCTTCTTCTAAATGGTTGGTATGCTTTCCTAGCTTATGTCCTGCCCAAGTGACCCAAGATGGCACACAATCCCTTTTCAAGATGGACAAAGGGATGAGAGGCAGGCGCACTCCTTTCCTGTAAGGGCTTGACTTAGAAAGTGTATATCTCATTCTCTTCACAGCTCTTCAGCCAGAATTTAGCCATAGGGCCATATCTAGCTGCAAGAGAAGATGAAATGTCTTATTTTTATTCTGGGTGACCAAGTGTTCTTATAAAAACCAGGGAATCAGTTACCCTGAGATACAAAGGAAACATGATATAGGGCAACCCACAGGCTGTGCCACAACGCCCTCCGGGAGTGTGGAGTCTGCTGGGGCAGAAAACACAAGGCTGGATTCCAACACTTCATCCTAGAATGAGCCAAACACCTATTAGAAAGGAAGTCTAGAGGAGGGGGGAGTTTGGGGACTTGTATCCAGAGGGAGCTACAGGATCTACCGCAAAGGACAGTCAAAGGCTTAACATGAACTCAAGAGGATGGGGACAAGCTGGGTGGAGCAAGGCAGCCCGGGGTCCAGCGTCACAGACCAGAGCTTGAATCCTGCCCCACCACATACTTTCAGGATGATTGTGGAAAGCAGGACTCAAAAGAGACATCTCCACCCCAGCCGAGATTCCAGACTCCTACTTATTTGATCAAACGTCAAAATGGCAACATTTCATTCTTTTTACTGGCTGAGTAGTATCCCATTGTGTTTGAGTGTGTGTGTGTATGTATATACATGCACCATATATACTGTCTATATATACACCAAATATATATATACACACTATACATATACACATCACATATATACCATATATATATATATATATGTGGTGTATATATACACCACATCTTCTTTATCCATTCCTCTAATGATATAGTCTTAGGTCACTTCCTTATCTTAGCAATTGTAAATAATGCTGCTATGCACACCAGATGCATATATCTTTTCAAAGAGACAGAAACTATTTTAGCCCCATTTGCAAGAGAGGAAATTGAGGTACAAAGATATGAAATGATTTTCCCAAGGTTCTAGAGCAGCTCAGAGACAAAGCTGAAATGACACTGCAAGCTGTGTGGCTTCGAGCTCTGAGAGGCAGGACTGCTGATGTCCCCAGCCCACCCTCACTGTACAGATGAGCAAAAGGAGACTGGGAGCCTTGGAGTCCCACAGTGAGTTTGCAATGAGTCAAGTGGGTCTTGGGTTGAGATAATGCTGACCACAAGCCTTCCAGCCACAGCCTACAGTGCAACTGATGGTTTCGTCTCATCTTTCCCAGATGGCAGGTCCCGCTGCCCAGCTTCCACAAGCAGCCTGCTTAAGCAGAAAAGCCACAACTTCCATTTATTTAAAGGCCAGAAGAGAGAAAAGCAGACCGAAAGTCCAACAGAGATCGTCTATGTATTCACCGATCATCTGGCCTCTTCAAGATGCCAGCCACTGTCCTTGGTGCTGGGTGAGCAAGATGGACACAGTCCCTGAAAAGTGGTCAGCACAAGAATCAAAATCAGACCGTTGCTGTTGCTGTTTACTTGTTAAGTCATGTCCGACTCTTTGCAACCCCATGGACTCTAGCCCACCAGTTTCCTCTGCCCGTGGGGTTTCGTAGGCAATTTTACTGGAGCGGGTTGCCATTTCCTTCTCCAGGGGAATCTTTCCATCTCAGGGATCGAACCCACGTTAGCAGGAGGATTCTTTACCACTGAGCCCCCAGGGAAACCCAAGACCATTGTAAGTGATCAAAGCAAGGTAGGTGAACCACAGGAGTAAATCCTATCATGTGGATAGAGGAAGCCTTTCTAGCCTGGATCCGCTTCAAGGCCTGTGGGGGACTGCAGTTGGGGGTCTACTGGCTGCTGCTGTCACTACCCTCTGTCCAAGCCTCACTGTCCATGTGAGAGGGGTCTGGGGTGGCCTCCCAAGCCCTGGGAAGCCAGCATGGAGGTAATACCCAAGACATCCCTCAGGCACCAGGAAAAAGTCTGGGCTTCACCTTGTCCCCACATCAGAATACCATCCTCTCTGCTGACCTCAGTGACCCCAGCTTCATGGCAATGATACTCTAATCTGTGGAAGCTGAGAATCAGCAGAATGGATGCTCAGCAGGACCTGAAGGATGAAGGTGTGAGGTCTCCAGCCAGCGCCAGCCTCTGCCACCAATTTCCCTCTATCTCTGAATCCTGCTTTCCAAACTTTAGAATGAAAGATGGAAGAGAGATGCTTTTGTGGGTCCCCTTCCCATCCTGGAGGCTGACTGGTGCTTACTCTTTCCCAGTTCAGCCAGCCGTGGTCCCTGCCTGCCGCGTGCCCAGCCCTGCATTCTTAACTGGACATAGATGTTTGGGTTCCCTCTTCCCACTTGGCAGCTGTCAAATGGAGCCACACATGAGGCCACTGGCCTGCCCATGGGCAGGGCTGTCTGGTTCTGCACGGAGGTGCCTGTGTGCAGATCTGCGTTAGCCTGCATCGCTTTAAATCACCTCGAAAATTGACTTTGGAGGAGAGCTTGACAGGTGAGGTGTGTTTTCCTACTGGAAAAACAAGCAGAGCAACAGCCCAAGGCAACCCCACGGAAGTCATGCAGGACCTGAGCTTGAATAGGCCCTAACAAATCAGTTGAGAAGCTTCCAGCTGCGGTCGGCAGCACAAGGGGACCCTGTCAGGTCCTGGGACCCTCAGCGGAGCCGAACCCCAGCCCAGCAGGGTCTTGCCTGGCTTGCTGGGGCCTGTGTGGCTGCAAAAGCAGCCTTTCACCCCTCACTGGCTCTCCTTCCTCCAGTCAAAGCCTGGTTGAGATACAGTTGAGAGTTTGCCAAGGATTTGGGTCAATTCACCAGTTTAACAATTTAGTGGTTTACAAATAAAGAACCTAGAATGGAGAAAGGTGTTTCCAGAAGGCACACAAATGCACCAGAAGAACGCGATAAGATGCTTTACCTCTAGGACCACCAAGAGATAGGCATGTGAACGTGAGATTGCAACAAAGTAAAATATTGCTGACACTTGGGGTGCAGGGGTCAGGGGGGAGACAGGCTTTCCCCTGCCCCACTGGTAGGCATGGAAATTGGTCAACCTTTTGGAGTCCAACTTGGCACTGTTGGCACAGCGATCAATCATCTCAGAACTTTTTTCCCAACACCATGATCAGACAAACTCACAATGTGTACCATGTGATTTGTTGAAGCCAGAAAATGCCCCCTGAAGAAAGTTAAAACTCTTGGATGGACCTAGGGATAATCATACTAAGTAAGTCAGACAAAGACAAATATCATATGTTATCACTCATATGTGGAATCTGACTTTTTAAGTGATACAAATGAACTTATTTACAAAACAGAAACAGACTCCCAGATTTCAAAAAAAAAGTATGGTTACCAAAGGGGAAACATGGCAGGGACAGATAAATTAGGAGCTTGGGATTAACATACACGCACTACTGTATATAAAACAGATAACCAACAAGAACCTACTGTATAGCACAAGGGAACTCTACTCAGTATTCTATAATACCCTATAGAGGAAAATCATCTGCAACAGAATGAATACATGTCTATCTATAACTGAATCACTATGCTCCACACCTGAAACTAACACAACACTGTAAATCAACCATATTCCAGTAAAAATGTTTTTAAAAGCTAAAGCCCCAACAAAAAAGGCTTGACCAGCTTCATCACAGGACATGCACACAATGAAATGTGACGCAGTCATGGAAGATGCTGGTGTTGCTCTACTTTATCTGGCTGAGAAAGAAAGACACTGCTATTAGAGTACCGAGTGAGAAAATAGCAAGTTTCAGAGCAGGGCACAATGACAATCACATTTGTGCGAAGTTGCTCCTGCAGTGGGGTGTACAAGTGCCATGTGCAGTCAGACCCTGCAGATGACAGGGCCACGGTGTTATTCTCTGGGGGGAGAACTGGAGAGATTCTAGTGTTCCTCTTTATACTTTTGGTTTGAATTCTTTGCAAAGATCATGTATCATTTTTATAATCAGAAAAAGTACAATTAAAAACAGGTTCCATTTGAAGAAGGGAGGGAATTCAGTAAGGCACAAAGAATCAGGCTGTGGCCATGCCTGGGTGGGAGGTAAATTGGCCCCACACCTTCCCAAACCAGGACCCTGCAAGGCCGCCCTACCCACTCATCCCAGCACACCCCATAACCACCTGCACCTGCTGCCTCAGACCTTCCACTACTGCCCCCTGAGTCCAGCCCCCAACATACACACACACACACACACACACACACACACACACACACGGGTTGCCATATGCGCCAGGAAGCAGGGCCACCTGCTCTCCCTGAGGGCCCCATAAAGACCCCTCACATGCATGGGCCTCAGAAGTGCAGGACGAGGAGGTAAGAATCATCCTTGGGGCATCATTCGGGGTGGGTCAGGAAACCCAATGAAAGCCAGGCTTCTGGAGCCAGTCTGGCCAGCTGAACATCAGTGAGCAAGGAACTCCATCTCCGCTTCCATCCAGATCACATCAGGTGATCCCAGGAGCAGATGCACGAGAGGGCTGAGCACAGTGTCCACACCAGGGCCTGGGCTTCATGCAGGAGCAGATGGGAAGAAGGAATCACTATCATTATTAGGCCTGTGGTTCCCGCCTGTCCCGCCTCCCACCACCACCACCCCCACCNTGGTTTGATCTCCTCGCTCTCCAAGGGACTCTAAAGAGTCTTCCCCAGCGTCACAATTTAAAACCATCAATTTTTCAGCACTCAGTCTTCTTTATGATCCAAGTCTCACATCCATACATAACTACAGGAAATTCCATAGCTTTGACTATACAGACCTTTGTTGGCAAAGTGATGTCTTTGGTTTTTAATATGCTGTCTAGGTTTGTCACAGCTTTTCTTCTAAGGAGCAAGCATCTTCTAATTCTGTGGCTGTATTCCAGTCCATTTTAGTTCACTGATTCCTCATATGTTGATGTTCACATTCTTATATAATATCATTCTTTACAGCATCATACTTTACTTTCACCACCAGATGTACCCCAAACTGAACCCAGCCACTTCATTCTTTCTGGAGCTATTAATAATTGCCCTCCACTCTCCCTCAATGGCATATTGGACACCTTCTAACCTGGGGGGCTCATCTTTCAGTGTCATATCTTTTCACCTTTTTCATACTGTTCATGTTCATGGGGTTCTNCACCACCAGATGTACCCCAAACTGAACCCAGCCACTTCATTCTTTCTGGAGCTATTAATAATTGCCCTCCACTCTCCCTCAATGGCATATTGGACACCTTCTAACCTGGGGGGCTCATCTTTCAGTGTCATATCTTTTCACCTTTTTCATACTGTTCATGTTCATGGGGTTCTTGTGGTAAGAATATTGGAGTTGTTTGCCATTCCCTCCTCCAGTGGACCACATTTTGTCAGAAGTCTTCCCATCCATTTTGGGTTGCCCTGTATAGCCTGGCTCATAGCTTCATTGAGTTATGCAGGCCTCTTTACCATGAGAAGGGTGTGATCCATGAAGAGGCACTTCTTCCCATAGGCATACCAAATATACAACTACATATTGAACCACTATTTCTGAGAACCAGCTGAAGACCAGAACTGATCTTTTACAACTAAGGCTATAAAGAAAAGGCCACACCGAGATGGGTAGAAGAAGCAGAGAGGTGTACCACCTGAGGAGTGACATTTCAGGCCCCGTGTTGAGCTCCTCATCCCAGGAGACCTACATTGCAATGATGAGCCCTTATAACATCTGACTTTGAAAACCATCAGAGCTCATGTTTGGATGAGAGAGATATTCTAAACTGAGACACTGAGACTCTGTTCTTAAAGGGCTCACATGAAAACTCACTCTCTCTAAGCTCTAGGGAAGAGGCAGCAACTTAAAATGCACCCAGGCCATAGAAGAAGAAGATCCCTTGACTAATTTTAGAGTATAAACCAGAAGGGAAGAGAGCACATGGAATGAAAGGACTGATGGAGCCTTTTTTATTTTTTTGACTTTCTTCCACCTTGTAGGTCTGGCACTGGCAGTAAGCATTTCTTTCATTCTCCATCAACCTAGCTAACACTATGTGCTCTATCTTGCCATTTTGCTTTGTGACTAGGACCACCCAAACCACTTATTCAGTCCAACTGTAGATCACCCAAACAGTGGGTGGCCCCAGCTGAAACCGGTGCTCCTCTGAACAGGTGCTCCTGTCCCTGGAGCCAGTCCACATACTAGCACACCCTCCTCCAAAGCCATGGTTGGGCCTGCGGCCAATCATACCTGGGGCCAGCCCCAGACATCAGCACCCCCACAGCAGTTGCAGCTGGGGTCACAGACAGATAGACCAGGGACAAGTCCCACCTAGCAGTGAGCCCAGAGCACACAAAGCTCAACCACACAGGATTCCACACACAGGCACACATGAAATACCCCTGGGGTACCTGGCTTTGGACCCCATGGACACCTTCTACATAAGGACACTGTTTCAAGAACTGGATATGTAGCTAATACACCGTGTATGTAGAAACAAAAACAAAGACTTAGAAAAATGAGGAAACAAAGGAATAACTTCCAGATGAAATTAGAAGACAAAAACCTCCAAAAAAAAAGAACTAAACTAAATGGAAACAAGTAATTTACTTCATAAACAGATCAAAGTAACAGACATAAAAATTCTCAGTGAAACTAGGGAGAAGAAAGGATGAACTCAGTGAGAATATCAACAAAAAGACAGAATTAAAGAAAAGAAAAATCAGACTGAAAAATTCAGTAACCAAAATTTTAGAATATCTTAGAGGAATATTAACAGCAGATTGCACAATACAAAAGAATGGATCAGCAATCTGGAAAATAAGGTATCAAAATTCACCTAATTACAACAGCAAAATATTAAAATAAAACAAAACAAAAATGAGGATAGTTTAAGGGATTCCTAGATTAAGATAAATCATAGTTATATTAACATTATAGGAATCCTTGAAGGAGAAAAGAGAAAGTGACAGGAAAAAAGAGTATTTGAAGAAATAATGACTGAAAATTTCCCTAGCCTGGGGAAGGAAACACGTATCCAAGTCCAGGAAGTACAGGGAATCTCAAATAAGATGAACACAAAGAAGCACACACTAAAGCACTTTATAATTAAATTGGCAAAAATTAAGGAGAAAATCTGAAAAGCAGCAAGAAAAAAACAAGTAGTTACATACAAGTGTCCCCCCATAGGACAATCAGCTGACTTTTGAGCAGGTATAACTATACTTAAATCAGTCAAAACAGATTTTAAGGCAAAAAGAGTACTGAGTAAAGGTCATTATCTGATTATCAGAGTGTCAATACATCAAGACATATAATGATTGTAAATATATGTGCACCCAACATTTAAGCACCTAAATATGTTAGGTAAATAATAACAGATTTGAAATAGACAAAAACCTAGCAATCCTACTTCTTGTTATATATTCAAAAATAAAAACAGGATCTAAAAGAGATATTTTCATCCTCGTGTTCATTAAAGCATTATTCACAACAGCCATATGGAAACCACCCGCCAAAGGGTGAATGAATAAAGAAAATTTGCTATAAATACATATGATGGAATATTATTGAGCAATAAGGAAGAAGGAAATTCTGTCATTTGCAACAATGTGAATGAACCTTGGGGGTATTATATGAGGTGAAATAAGTCAGAGAAAGACAAATACTGCCTGAAGTCACTACTATATAGAATCTATAAAAGGTGAACTTATAGAAACAAATATCAGAGTTGTGGTTACCAGTGATCAAAGGCTTAGAGAAAATGGTGAGATGTTGGTTAAACGGTACAAAGTTTCACATATAATATAAATGAGTTCTGAGGATCTAATTGTGTTCATAATTAATGATGCTATGATCTATACAGTTGACCCTTGAACAACTTGATTTGACTGCATGGGTGCACTTATACTTGGGTTCCTAAAACACATATACATATTATAGTTCTATATAATCTGAGGTTGGTTCAATCCATAGATGCAGAATTGCTGACATAGAAGGCCAACTGTAAAGTTTTATGTGGACTTTCCACTGTGTGGGGCTTCAGTGCCCCCAACTTTGTGCTGGTCAAGGGACAACTGTACTTAAAAGTTGCTTAGAGAGTATATCTTACATTTTCTTATTTTAGAAAGTAAATAGTAAGTGACATGATGTATATGGTAGCTAGTACTATGGGGTAATCATTTTACAACTTATGTGTTTCAAATCAGCATGCTTAAATTTTAAACTTACACAATGTTATATGTCAATTATATCTCAATAAAGATGAGAAAATNTCGAGACTGGCTGGAGGCGAACCTTAAGTACCTGGGGACTGGGCATCAGCCACCAGGGACCTGGGCTGTGGGTGGGGAAGCCAGAGATGCTGGCAGGTCGGCAGAAACACAGCATCACTGCATCCCACTCACCCTCCCACAAGCTTCCAAATGGAGGCTGAGAACCTCCCATGCACCCCACTCTTCACACTCAGCTCTCCTGGGCCTCCAGCAACCTGGGAGGTGACCACGACTCTCCTTTCAGGGAGGGAACAGCATCTGAGTGACAGCCAATGTAACAGGGCTGGTAAGAGAAGAGACAGGAATTCCATCTGGATTCTGGGTCCTGAGTCCTAAAGGCGGACACCTGGGAAAGGTCCTGACCTTTCGTCTAAGGACCATTAACAGTACCTCTTAAACCCTCAAATTATAAATATTTTCCCACCCAAGGTGAATTAGGGGCATTTTATCATTTCTGGGACTCAGATTTGGATTAATCCATTCCCCAGTGGCCTTCAAGATCACTGTCAAGTTCTAGGGGAGAAAATTCCTTGCTTTTTTTACAAAAAAGAAATATTTCTTTATCTACTTCTGGCTGCACTGGGTCTTAGTTTTAGCAAGTGGAATCTTTATTGTGGTGTGTGGGCTTCTCTCTAGTTGAGGCACACAGGCTCTTGTACTTGTGGCATGTAGGCTAACCTGCCTGCAGCCATGTGGGATCTTAGTTCCCTGGCCAGGGATTGAACCCATGTCTCCTGCATAGCGAGGCAGATTCTTAACCACTGGACCACCGGGAAAGTCCTGAAAACATTCCTTGCTCTTGTACGTTGGGAGGAGTTGAGCACATCTACAGTCCCAGGGCACATCCACAGGGCCTATCTTATTCACTAATTGGGGGGAGCCCAAGTCCCCAGACAACCTGGTGTTCACTACCCCTCAACTATGTGTGGGGTGGAAGGAGATGAGTCAGGTGACCACCTGCTCAGGTTTGAAGGAAAACAGAGGGTGGGTAGAGATGGGGGCAATGGTCAACTCTTTGAAAAGACTTCAGGTCAAGGGGAACAGAGAAATAGGGTGATGGTAATGGAGAACGTGGATGGAGATTAGTCCTTTTATTTCAAGATGACAGAAATAACATTGAGTGATAAACAGCTTGGGAAAAGGGGAACTGACAACTCGGAAGAGTGAGGAGCAAGCCGGATACACACACATGGAAGAGCTGGCCATTGATGGGAACACAGACTGTTTAAGAAATTGCGTTAGCTAAAGAAATCCATTACTTTCCAGCATAGATAATGATTAAAAGTAATTTCTCACCAAGCATGCTCTGCCAGCAAGGAATGTGTCCATAGGGGCACTCAATAAACATTTATTGATGGATTGATTTTCAAGTACAATTCCTCCTGAACTTGAACACACCGAGGTTCATGTATAATTGGAAGCATCTCATCACCTCCACTTAGTAAGCCGAAGTCCCAACAACAGTTTGCTCTCAATCTTGCTCTCAGTCCAGCCAGCCTGGCCCCAGTTTAAATTATCACTTCCAAATTGGTGAGGCCTGAATTAATGAGATTTTACTGCCCTCATGGCTTTAGATGAAAATCAGTGCTGTACCCAAATGCAAGTCAATGGAAAACAGTTGGGGAAGCAGAAACTCATCAACCATTCTCTTGTATGTTCCTTTGAGGCACCGGTCAAGGCCTCTCCACCTTCCTGTGCTTTTCCGCAGCTTGATGGCATACCTGAGATGCACCTGTCAGAAACTGTAGCCCTGACACCTGTTACCCTGTCTTGGGGAGAACCTGAGGCCATCACTGTCAAAACCAGTGTTCTCCTCAGGAGGACTTATTCCAAAATTACAGCCTTTAGAACAGGGCTTCTCAGGCTTAGGTGGACATGAATCACCTGTGAATCTCCATGACGAGCAGGGCCTGGGGGCAGAGTCGAGATTCCACCAGTGCTGCTAATCGGGGACCACTTTCAGAGGAAAAGGGCACTGAGGATGCGCTGCTCTGCAAGTAACAGCAGCCGACACGCCAGACCAGCTGAAAGGAGAAGGACTTGCTTTTATCTCACTTTGCAACAGACCGCCATGGCAGGGCAGGACTAGAGATGGCGCACTCAGAGCTCCGATCAAGGGCCCGAGTCCTTCCTTTCTCTCCCTCTGGTCTTGCAGCCCTGTAGTGCAAGCTTTGTCTTCAGGCTGTCACGGTCACAAGATGGCCAAAGCCATCGTAGAGTTATATCCTGTCCCGACAGCACCCAGCCAAACACAAGAGGCTGGACATTCATTTTTAGATAAACCCTTCCCAGGGGCCCTGATGGATAGCTTTGGTGCCTCATTAGCCAGACCCAAGACACTTGCTCCCTGAAGCTAGGGCTGGTCAGAGCAATGGGCTTGTCTAAGCTGAGTGGCCCTAATCAGAATTCAACCCCAGACTGGGGATGGGATTGTTACCCCTGAACACATTCCTGACTTGGAGGGTGGACACCCACACTGGATAGTTGCCACCACTAAGGATGAGGTGAGCTGGCCAACACGCCTGTTGCAGCACCAGCCATCACATCCTAGGCTGGGCCTTGCCAAGGGGCCATGCCTCTCTGCGGAGGAAACTGAGCATCACAGGGAGGTGGCCTGAGCTGAGCCCTGTCTTCTGACCCTAAGCACAGTGTTGCTTTGTGTCACCTCCTCCCAGCCCAGAAGGAGACCCTCAAGACATGCTGTACCCACCAAGGTCTCTGACAACGTGGCTGTGCTCACTTCAACACATTGGTCCTCCCCATCAGAGGGTTTGTTTATGTGCATGCTAAGTCACTTCAGTCATGTCCAACTCTTTGCAGGCTTCTCTGTCCACAGGATTCTCCAGGCAAGAATACTGGAGTGGGTTGCCATACNCACCAAGGTCTCTGACAACGTGGCTGTGCTCACTTCAACACATTGGTCCTCCCCATCAGAGGGTTTGTTTATGTGCATGCTAAGTCACTTCAGTCATGTCCAACTCTTTGCAGGCTTCTCTGTCCACAGGATTCTCCAGGCAAGAATACTGGAGTGGGTTGCCATACCCTCCTCCAGGGCATCTTCCTGACCCAGGGATCGAACCTGTGTCTCCTGCATTGGCAGGTGAGACTTTACCGCTTAGCCACTGGGGAAGACCATCTTCCCTGGGTTTAGGGTCAACAAAAGTCAGCTCAACCGCTAATCACGACTGTGAAGTCTGTATGATCACAGAGCTTGAATCACTAACCCAGAGACAGATGGCGAGTCGGGAACACAAAAACAAACCCTGCGTGGTGTATTGCCGAGGGACAGGAGAGGTGACAATCTTATTCAAAACTGGGATGTGTAGCCAGCTGTGCTTCTAGCCCGCCCATCCTAAGCCAAGGCCAGGCGAGGCCACCAACACAGTGACCATTCTTCTTTGCCAATGGGGCCTGAGCCACAACCCTGGGGGCTCACATTACAGGACACACACACAGACAGCTCTGTGTCTGCCTCCTGCTCGAAACCTTATGAAAAGAAACAGCCATAGGAAGAAAGTTTATTTTTCCTGAGTTGTTGGCCGATCAGCCGACATTGCCACCAACACAGATTATTTGGCATCACAGGCCTTCCCTCCCCTGCTCCTAGCTCCACGCACCTGAACCAACACCACTGACCGTCAGGGGGAATATGGACACAGGCACTCCAGGCAGAAGGAAGGTCTGTGCTGCCTCCTCTCGTGTGCCAAGCTAATTAGAAGTCGAAACTTCACTATCCTTTCAAATGGCCCCCACTTCAAAGATACTTTGCAATTTCTTAATCTAGGTCTGTTCTGTGAACAAGCAGCTTGGGCAGAACCCAGAGGTTGTCCATAAGGAAGAGACCCAGAGCAGAGATGTCCACAGGAAAACAAGACCCTGCTGCTACTTGCTGACTCGGGCAGCTTCGGGAAGCCCAGCACCCCCCTAGGAATGGACAGGTGGCCCTCTCCCCTCCACTGTGTGGACCCTGCCACTGAAGCCCACTGCCCTTTACCCTGCTTTCTTCTTGCTGGAGCTGCTAATTTGCTCCACAAAACCATCCTTCCCAGATAACACCTTGGACCACTATGGACCCGTCCTCTCCATCATCACACCAGACCATGCACAGAAACCCTCCCCTCTCCCACCCTACCCTTACAAAAGTTCTTAGCTCACGTCATTTCAGCGGGACTGGATGTTCAGGTCTGAAAGTCATCTCTGAATATGCAAGTGGTATTTGCCCAACAATTATTTGCTATGCATAAGATGTCCATGCACGGCTGGTGATTTTCTTGAATAAACAGATGTCCCAAACTTCCTTCCTCTTTCTGTGTTAAACCCCATGTCTGGGCCCATCTGTGTGAATGCACGACTCTTCAGGGACAGCTGCCTCTGGGCCAGGAGGTAGGGGAGAGGAGATACAGTCTGGGGAACAGGGCTTCAACCCCCAGGGCAGATGGAAATTTCCAAGGGACTTTGCACAATTTCCTCCTTGACAAAGTGAAAGAAATGAAGCACTGTGACCCCCTCCTGCGTGGCTGGCTAGGCTGCTATGAGAGGAAATGAAAGACATGGCTATTTTGAAAATTATAAGCTGTGACCTCCAACTGAAAGATACAGAAAATGACAGTGGGCATCTTAAAAGACACCATCAAGCCTCCATGAGAAGATTCTGGATCCTGTAGGGCCTCCCAGGATGACTTCCATGATACTGAAGAGCAGAGGCAGAGTGACAAGATAATAGTAAAAATAATAGTCAGCACTTGCTGGGTCAGACCCAGCTTGCTGGGCTAAGTGCCTTTTGTGCAATAGCTCACAGCGTTCTCATCACATTTCAAGTCATTATTATTACAGCTTCCATCTCACAGAGCAACTCTACGAGGTCAGGAAGCTGCTGTAACATCACACACTACTCAACAGCACCAGGACATATACCCAGGGCTGGCTGACTCTACAGCCAGAGCACTTGGCCACTCCACTAGACCAAAGTCCTAATGTCATGGGGACCTCAAGTAGCCTAAGCTCCCTCTGGACCTCAGTTTCCCTCTCTGCAGGAGAGAAGGAGGAAGGGACCAGATATTCCAAGACCCCTCCCAGCCTAGGCATGCTCTCATTCTTAGAATGAAACTTGGTTGAGAGCAAACTATAAACTCTTCAAGGCAGCACTTAATATTTTTGTGCCTCGTGCCACTCGCTGGCTGTGCAATTTCCTCCCACTATAGGCATGGGCCATGGAAAGAGAAGCTTCCTGTTGCTCCCTTTCTAGCCCCCAATTCAGGCAATGCTTCCTTCTAACGGCCTGAGACTCCATGGAGGCAAAGTGTCGAAAGAGGTGAGCATTTCCAGGCTAATGTCGCCCCCCTCCTCCTGAGTCTTCCTATTTTTGATAGTCTTGTGCCTTTCATGAATATTCAAATCTGTTGTCAAGGCAACCCTAGGTTTCTCTCTTTGCACTCTCCTATCTCAATGGGGGTATCCATAGCAACAGGAATACTTTGCAGTTTTCAAAGTCAGTGACCTCCCAAAGCTTCACGAGACTTGTGAAAATAAAGTATGCTTTGACAACTTTTTTAGGCACAGCAACTAATGTAGTACCTAACAAGCTTAACTAATGATGTCTGTAACAGTCAGCTTTTGCTGTGTAACAAATAATCCCAAAACTTGGTGGTTTAAAACACTACATTTATGATTGCTCTAAAAGTCAGCTAGGTTGTTCTAGTCTCAGCCAGGCTCACTCATGCATGTGTTGTTAGTTCCAGGTGGGAACACACAGCCCAGTTCACCTTGACTGAACTCACTTACATACCCAGGAGTCATCAGACCATAGAGTGGAAGATGATGTCCTCAACTAGAACAATCAGGCTGTCTTCTGCAGAGTCTCCCATCTTTCAGCAAGCCCTGACTTTTTCACAAGAGGTTAGCAGGCTCCTGGGTCGAGAGAGAGAGATGACCACAGAAGAGGTAGAGAAATGTGGCCATTTTAGCAAACAATCTGCCACAAATCTCCATATTTCTTGTGAAAAGATTCAGACACCAATTACATGTGAACCAAGTTTCAACAGCCAAGAAGTCATCATTTAGCCCAAAGGACATGGAAATTTCAGAATTCTCAGCTCCCTGGCTCCTTTCAGAAAGAGCTCTGGATTCTCTCATTCTCACAACCATTCAGATTCTAGCTGTGGCATCGCCTCCCTCCGTGCTTGAGAATCAGCCCACTTGATCCACATGCACTGAGAATGCAATAGGTTCCCAGTAGAAAAGAGATGTTGTCACCAGAAAAAATGGGGGATGGGGGTGGGGGGACATGAATGCTGGGCAGCTGAAATTAACAGATGACTATGGCAGGTCTCACCCAACAGTCCAACCATCACAGCCAAGAGTCAGGAATCCACTCCAGATCAACAGTCTGCTCTTCAAATGGAAGGAATTCTTATCATGTGAAATATCTTCCACCTGTGAACCTGGGGCAGGTTTCAGAACTCTTATCAAAACTATTCTTAAAAACCAACTCTAAAAATAGAAGGCCTGATCTAGGACCAGGAAAGCAGGAGCAGCTGCCTTCCTCTAGAGACTGATGAAGGATGCAGTACCACAGAATGGAGAGTCATGGCATACATGGGGTTGACCAGCTGCCCTAAATGATGGTGGAGTGCTTGCTGTATGCCCAGAGCTGCCACCACCTAGCAAGTGTTAGCCTCCTGTTCCCCAGTGTCCCTTGGGTGCTAAGTGACAGAAGTCCAACCAAGACTGGCTTATTTCTCAAAGGAGTTTATCAAATCAGAGAGGTGGACCTCAAACATGTAGATTCAGGTATGTCCAGGTTAGGGTTACAGATGGCATCTGCAGCCTCATCTCTCTCTGTGTCCCTCTGGCCAAAAACAAAGTCCTCCTAAGTTCTGGTTGATTGGCTCGCCACACCCCAGAAATCTTGAAATCTCCCATGATGCCTGGGACCTAGTGGTCCCAGGCACTGGTGGGTGCCTAGAAAAGAAACTAATGAACAAAAGATTGCAAAAAGAAATTTTTCACGCATCAGAACCTTGGGTGCCTTGGTGTTTTTCCCTTGGAAACATGAAAACTCTCCTATCTGCCTGGCAGGGAAGATCCTAGAAGGATTGAGACAGAAGCCCAGGAGACTCCTTCTCAGCACCCCGCTCAGTGGCAAGGAGAGGGTTAACCTGCTTCCGGGATCTGCCACCTCCCCTGTCTGTGCCCCGTCACCCCTCCCCCTGTTTGTTCTTCATGAGTCAGTAAAATAAGTTCTCCTCCACTATTTGGCCTTCAAAACGCAGAAGAATCCTGCTGCGAGCATTCGGGATGTGCCGTGCCCTCTGCTGTGAGGTCCCCTCTCCAGCTGTTCTTCCCCTGCTCTATTCCCCTGGTGATTCATCCACTTTAAAATTCCCGCTTTCCTCCCACTCCTGAAAATGTCAGGAGCACTATGTCACCGCGTAATCAATTCCCTTATCCCCCAGTTGAAAGCCCATTTTTTTTCAAAGGTGGATGTTTTAAATGGAAGCCAGGAAGAATATCACCATATGAAGTCATGACAGCCTGTGAAAGGAAGAAGTTGAAGACAAGAGATGATGGATGGAACTTTCTGGATACTTTCTCTTTATTATTTTTTAAGGGTACTTGTACAATGCATCCCCAGGGCAGTGACGATTAACGTGTGTTGTCTCACTCAAGGTGGAAAACAGTGGCTGGAAATTGTTACCTGAAATAACCCCTTGCATGGCTTCACCTCCTACCAGAGACGTAATAAGAGAGATCCGGTCTAATCTTCATTAATAAAGCAGCTTTTTATGAAAGGTACTCAGCTCAGACGCAAGTCCAACGGCTACAAAGTCAACAAAAGAGCAATATGTCAAAATTGATTTCTCTCCTGTGTTTTTAATGCTTTCTGATCATTTTCTCATTTATAAATGTTCTGATTTCAACAACAATGCTTCATTTTGTCAAAATTTAATATGAGAAAATTAGACTGGTGAAAAAAAAGTATGAGGCTTGGTCACCTGGTGGGTCAGGGAACATGTTTTTGGAAATTTAGGTAAATAATTGCTTTCAACTTGGTTTAAAACTTTTCATCTCCATGGGCTTTGTGTGTTTTTGTGTGTTTGTTTATTTTGTGATTCAGATATATTTCATATTTTATAATACATTTGTGAAATCTCCACAAATGTGCTTTAAATCTCTGTAGCACAGTCGAGACAAGCATATTTAACTTCCTGCACTGGCTCTGGCCACATCCCCAGCATAGTATAGTAGGTTGGCTGTAGCCACTGAATAAATGAAATCGACTTTAAAAGACTCCTTTAGTATTGTAACAAGTAGTCCTTGAATTGATAAATCTGGATAATCCAGAATTCTCATGTTGAGTTTTCTGTAATTATCAGAATGTGTACCCAGCTTCTCAGGTTATGGAGAAAAAGTCCTGGGGTTGGCTGGAGCTAAAAAACAAACCATTGATATATGAAAAGCTCTGTCCTTTGTCACCTTCTCTGTATTTCTCCACACATTATTCTCAATATATCAACACATTCAATTAAAATAATTATTGAAAATGAACTTATTTACAAAACAGATACAGACTCACAGACTTAGAGAACACACTTATGGTTGCCAGGGGGAGGGATGAGGGGATGGAATAGTTAGGGGGGGTTGGGATTGACATGTACATACTGCTGTATTTACAATTGACCTGCTTTATAGCACAGGGAATTCTGCTCAATGTGATGGGGCAGCTTGGATGGGAGGGGAGTTTGGTGGAGAATGGATACGTGTATGTGTACGGTCTTGATGAAAGTGAAAGAGGAGAGTGAAAAAGTTGGCTTAAAGCTCAACTAAGCCAACTTAGTTGAGAAAACTAAGTTCAGAACTGATCTTAGTTCAGAAAACTAAGATCATGGCATCTGGTCCCATCACTTCATGGGAAATAGATAGGGAAACAGTGTCAGACTTTATTTTGGGGGGCTCCAAAATCACTGCAGATGGTGATTGCAGCCATGAAATTAAAAGACGCTTACTCCTTGGAAGGAAAGTTATAACCAACCTAGATAGCATATTCAAAAGCAGAGACATTACTTTGCCAACAAAGGTCTGTCTAGTCAAGGCTATGGTTTTTCCAGTGGTCATGTATAGATGTGAGAGTTGAACTGTGAAGAAAGCTGAGCACCGAAGAATTGAAGCTTTTTGAAAACCATTATATTGACATGTGGATGGCATCACCGACTCAATGGACATGAGTCTGAGTGAACTCCTAGAGTTGGTGATGGACAGGGAGGCCTAGCATGCTGCAATTCATGGGGTCACAAAGAGTCAGACACGACTGAGCGACTAAACTGAACTGAACTCCCTTTGCTGTCCACCTGAAATTTTCACAACATTGTTAATCAGCTATATTCCAATATAAAATAAAAGGTTAAAAAAATAAATGTTGAAAGGCATCCCTTCTGGAGACAAGGCTGGAATCTAGGGAGGGACAGATGGGGACCCTTTCCACCTGTCCTTCTCATTAGCCATGTCATAAATATGTTGGTGTGAGCTTCTTTCTCCTTTTACTCAGTGTCCTTTAGATGGAACAGGGGTCCAAAATCCCATATATGTCAATATAATGGTTTTCAAAAAGCTTTTCCTCCAATTTTCCTTTCATGTATTGGTGCTGTCTTCCCCCACGCAGAGAACTGGCACTTAGCATACAGAAGAGGCAACATCATTGTTCTTCCAGTTAGAACATGAAGCCTCTCACTGGTCCCCTGAAGCTGGTTCGAGGACTCTCTTCATGCAGATTTCATCTGGGCATCAACTCAAAGTTTCACACCACATCGAGGTCCAATATCCTCTGAGGTTATTAAGGAAGAAAAACAATCTCTTGGTGGCACATGGTAATTAAGTCTCCATGTGGCCCAGAGCTATGACTATTTATGGGCACTTATCTGCAGGCTCAAGGGTGATTTTTGCTGGGTGATAAAAGCTGTGAGCTCTGTTCACCAGAGGTAATCCATCTGGACATTTTGTACCTGTTCTTACAAACACTGAGCAGTGGGAATTTGGAAAGGGTATCTGAGTATCGGTCCCAATTACAATAAGATCTCAGCTCCCTGCAAGAAGCTACATCGCTCAAAGTAAGCTTGGAAACAGGACAGAGTACATGAACAGAGGTCATGCACTTTGATGACCCACAGAGTGAAGAAATCAAGGCCTCCTTGGGCATGAGTATATAGCCCTTTGTACAGACTCTCGGGAACATCTCAGCCACCAGAAGGCAGAACAGTACACCCCGCCCCTCAGCAGAATCAGCCTCAGAAAGACACCCTCTCCCCAATCAAGGCTTCCAAGTATCAGCTGCTTTGGGAAGGTACTCAAGCCCACTTGAGTTTCTTCCCACGAGGAAATGAATTTAAAAGATTGAAGGTGCATTATCTCTACTCCTAACAACAAAGACTCGGGCTTTTATCTGTTGTCAAGGCAACACTAGCAGCTTTTCTCTCTGGCTTCTTAATGCCTAGATTTTTGTTTCCATGGTTACAAGAAATCCCTAGGTCTTCAAGGTAACACAAACTGACCCACCCAAACTTTCAAGGGTAGAATTATGGCCCTTGGCCAAAACCTATCCACGGGCACTGCAGACACCTGTTCATCTACCTGCTCCCCTCCAATCCCACCCAGGAATGGAATTCAGCATCACTTTCTGTCTTTGGGGGCCTCATTTGCACCTGGGAACAGCTGTCTTAGTAACCTCTTGGGCCAATCCAGGAGTCTGAGAAGTCAGGACATGAAAGTGAACCGAGGAAATGGAGCTCCTTTGAACCACCGAACTGCATTTGTTAGACTCCCTTCTGCCAGAGCCCCACCAAGGAGAAATCTGCAAAGTCAAAGTTACGCTTTGGGCATCAGTAAGACAGTGACACGAGGACAGGGTGTTTGGAGAAATAGACATACCCTAGCTGCCAGAACACCTTGCTGGGACCTCAACTCCAATCCCCCTGCTCCATGGTATCCATTTCTGATCCAGAAACGATCTTTTCTCCAGATTAACTCACATGGAACCAACCTTCCAGATATTTGCATGACGGGCCGAAATCATTACTTTTCATTGCCCTGTGGTCTTCTTGCCCTTTCCCCGGGGTTTTGCTATCTCAGGATTATTCTGGCCACGAGTTGGATACTGTTGCTCAGAGTATTAGAAGCAAAATTGTGTGTGCATGTGCACATGCACATATGTGTGTGTATGTACACACGTGTGCAGTAGGGAGTGGGAGGGGCCTAATCTAATAAATTAGAAATATTATCAGAGTAACAAAGATGTGGCCAAGTCAAAAAACCCAAAGAAATGAACCCTGATTTGAATCGATATAGCACAGTTTTTTATTTATTTTCTTTTTTGTCCATGCCACGTAGCATGCAGGATCACAGTTCCCCCACCAGAGATGAAATCTATGCCTCTGCAGTGGAAGGGTAGAATCTTAACCACCGGACTGCCAGGAAAGTCCCAACATGGCCCATTTCTGAGGTTCGTCCTTGTCATCAACAACGTCAGCATCCTGCAACAATAGCTGTCGCCTCCCACTGAGATCCACCGAGGGTGCCGGGCAGGGGAAGTAGGGACCATACACAGGAACCCCCAGTTGTATTAGTTCACTAGGGCTGCCCTAACAAGCACCATAAACTGGGGAGCTTGAAACTCAGATTCATTCTATCACAATTTGGGGGGCCAGAGGTCCAGAATCAAGCTGCTCCATGCTTCTCTTCCACCTTCTGGAGGTTGCTGCCAATCGCTAGTGTCCCTAGCTTGTGGCTGCATGACTTCAATCTCTGCCTCTGTGGTCATGTGGCCTCTTCCCTTTGTGTCTTTAACCCTGTCTCCTCTTCCCCAGTGGCTCAGCCATAAAGACTCCACCCACAAAGCAGGAGATTCAGGAGACACGGATTTGATCCCTGGATGGGGAAGATCCCCTGGAGAAGGAAATGGCAAACTACTGCAGTATTCTTGCTGGGAAAATCCGTGAATGGAGGAGCGTGATGGGCTACAGCCCATGGAGTAACAAAGAGTCGGACAAAACTGATTGACTGAGCATGCATCCTCTTCCTTCAAAGATACCAGTCACATTGGATTTAGGGCTACCCTACTCCAGTGTGACCCCATCTTAATTCATGACATCTGTTAACAACCCTATTTCCAAATAAGGTCACAGTCCAAGGCTCAGGGCAGGACTTGCAACTGGAAGGGACACCATCCCACCAGGCACAAGCATGGAGGCCATCGCTTAGGGACTTGGGTCCACAGGGTTCAGCTGAGCCACCCTCTCCTCCAGGAGATCACCTCCTTCTGTGATCTCCCCAAGCCAAGTTAGCTGCTCTTCTTAGAGCCCTGAAAGCCCACTGTTCTCCCTAGCATGGCGGCTATACTGTAATCACGCACATGCTTGTCTGGATCCCAGAGGCCAGGGAGCCCCATTTGTTCCTGCTCTTGACTCCTCATCCTGGGAGTAGACCTCAGTGAATGTTGCTCATCCCCAGCTTTAAGTGACAGAAGAGGTGGGCTGATGCACAAGCTAAAACATAAGAGGATGTATTTTCTTGCCCAACAGGACGTCCAGAGGTGGGTGAACTCTGGGCTCAGGACGTCATTGGCTTTGCTCCTGGCCTCCTCAGGTGTCAGCTTCAGCCTCGGGTGAGAGCAAGATGGCGACCTCCAATCTAGATGAGTGTTTTTCCCACAGGGATATTTCCTAGACTCCCCTACTGTCCGGACAAGTCACACATCCATGGTCATCCCGTCGCTGGCAGGACCTGGCTTGGACTAATCATTTGGGGGTTGCTGGGCATGGAGAATTCAGCCCATAGGACCACTGCTTTGTGCAAATGAACCCACTGTTGTTGCTTTACTGTCTCCACATTGGGCCTAGGACAGCACTCTGGCCCTAGGCAGTGGCCTTTGATTTTGTGGTGACCTTGAAAATGCCAAAAGCCCAGCTGAAACCCCTAGAGGCATTTTGCAGCCTCACAAGAACTAGTAGAAACACATTTCCTGCGACTGAGCCAGCACCTTTCAATGGCCACGCCTTTGGGCCAGCACTCATGGAGGTCAGCTGAGGGGACGGCTCCAGGCTATTTCTTGGCAGGGACCAGTTTTTTCTTGGAAAGTTACATGTCCCTGAGCCAGAGCTCCCAGGCTGCATTGAGGTCGCAGCTGTGGATGAAATGGCTCCATGGAGGGTCTAAATGAGTGTGGCTTGGCTTGGAAGTGGTCTGGGGACAGAGGCCTGCCCTCATTAACTTGGGGTTTTGGCTCTCACTGGTAGCAAAAAGGGGGGTGAGGTGGGGGACTGGAGGTGACCGGTCACTTTGGAAAGCCAAGAAATTGCAGAGCAAGGTCAATCTTTATTTAAACGTGTTCCTACAGAATAAAGACAATGTCGATGGTGTTTCTACTTCCAAAGCAAGAGCAGGAGGAATAAATCCTCTGCTGGGAACGTTGATCTCCTATGACTCCCTTACCTGGACCCTTTTGGTCAGTGGAGCAGGGTGAGGTGTTGATCCTAACTGCGTGGCGGATATATCTGCCCTTTCCCTGCTTTAGGACAGCCTGCTCTTCATCCAGGGCCTCCTAGTCCTATGATAAAACATTTTTAGAATATTTTTTAAAGCTGGTGATAATAATAATAATAATATGTAAATTTGCCAAGCACCTACTGTGTGATAAAGGCTATATGTGGGGGAACTTCACCGCTGGTCTGTTGGCTAAGACTCCACACTCCCAATGGTGGCTCAGACAGTAAAGAATCTGCCTGCAATGCAGGAGACCCAGGTTCGACCCCAGAGTCAGGAAGATCCCCTGGAAAAGGGAATGGCAGCCCACTGCGGTATTCTCACCTGGAGAATCCCACGGGGTCGCAGAGTCAGACATGGCTGAGTGCCTAACACTTTACTTTCACTTTCCATATTTCTGATGCAGAGAGCCCAGGGTTTGATTCCTGGTCAGGGAACTGGATCCCACATGCTGCAACTAAAGAATCTACACACCACAATGAAGATGAAAGATCCCATGTGCCACAGCTAAGACCTGGCACAGCCAAATAAAAAAAATTTTTTTTTTAAATAGAAGACTATATATGTGGGATGTCTCATTTAATCTAGACAGACTACCCAACACACCTAGGAAGGGTCCAGTACCGTCATGCTCCATTTTACATTTGCTGGGCTTGAGGCTCAGAAAAGTCAGGCCACCTGCTCAAAGCCTCACTTCTGGGTCCTCTGAGCTCAGGCTTTCGTGATTCTCAGCATGAGCTTTAGGCCACCACCCTGCCTTGCCTCTCAGAACTGAGTAGCCACTCTGCTCACCTCTCAAATTTGTCCAAATAGTTACATTTTAATGGTAAAAACTGGAATAGTTCTTCCCACTGGCATCCTTCACTTTAACCATAAGTTAAGTGGTTTAAAAACTAGTGCATTTTTTGCATGAGATGCAACGATTTTTAATGTAAAAAAATTTAATTAGTGAAAGCAAAAGACAGAAAAAACAAACATCATCCATCAATTAGGGGACTGGCTGAATAAATTTTGGTAAATCCAAATAGTAGAGCACTATGCAGCTATTTTTAAAATAATGAAAACGTTTACACATTTATATGGAACGACTTTCAGCTTATATTGTTAAGTGCTAAAAAAAAAAAAAAAACAAGGTGCAAAATAGCAGTAATAGTTTTCTATTTTTTGTGTAGAAAAGAGGAGAATATATATGCATATGTTTAATATTTTCAAAAAGAACAAAATAAAGAATGAAAAGAAACCAAAACTTCTTACCATGGGTAGCTAGATGGTAAGGAAGGGACATGGGTGAAGGAGACAGGACTGAAAATGAGATTTGTGAGAAACTATTTTATTTTACAGAACTTATCTGGGAACCTTGTACATATTTTACATAATTAAAAGTAAAGCTAAAAGATCAACCCCTAAAAACTGACAATGAGCTGAAATAAATGAATCTGAGTGAATATCAAATTGGTCCCCAACCAGATATACAAAAAGAATTATTTAAATGATTTTACAACACAGTATCTGGACTGTCTGTCCCTAATAATGTCTATCCAAGATAAAATGAATTGTAAATAAATCTTAACTCATATTTAAAAGTCTTGTTTTCAGTAAAGATATTGGTATTGTTATTTTGAAACTATTACATGAATAATGCAGGTTAAAGCAAAGAGCTTTATTTATGAAAATATCATAGGGAAACAAAATAAAGTTTAAAGTAAAGAGATATACATATAACACCAGAAGATGTAAAACTATCATCTTAAAATATGAATCAGAAAACGTCGATATAAACTAATGAGTTATTTTCTCCTCAAAAAATACAGCTTACAGAGTTCTTAATTGTGTCCACTGGAAATAATTATTAAACCAGTGGCACTGAGCACCCCAAGGATCTAGACTGTGATCTCAAATTAACATTTTCTACTATAAAGAACCAAAGGCCTCTCAGAGAAATGGCCAGTTCCATGTCTAGGGCAGGAAATATACAAGCTAAACACAGTAGATTCTGTTCTGCAGGAAAGCAAGAAAACTATCAAAGACAGATAAGATCCTGTCGAAAGGAAACAGGATAACACTGGGCTTCCACTAGCCAAAGATGGACCAGCTTGAGCAAAAAAAGAGTAACAATTGTAGCTGATTGAAATAAATCAATAAGGTCAAAGTGATACTAAAAAAAATTAGAGACTCGTTCAGTTCAATCACTCAGTCATATCCAACTCTTTGCGACCCCATGGACTGCAGCACATCAGGCTTCCCTGTTCTCCACCATCCCCTGGAGCTTGGTCAAGCTCTTGTCCATGAAGTCGGTGATACCATCCATCTCATCCTCTGTCGTCCCCTTCTCCTCCTGCTCTCAATCCTTCCCACCATCAGGGTCTTTTCCAATGAGTCAACTCTTTGTATCAGGTAGCCAAAGTATTGGAGCTTCAGCATCAGTCCTTCCAATGAATATTCAGGACTGAGTTCCTTTAAGATTGAATGGTTTGATCTCCTTGCATTCCAAGGGACTCTCAAGAGTCTTCAACACCACAGTTGAAAAGCATCAGTTCTTTGGCACTTGGCTTTCTTTATCATCCAACTCTCACATCCATACATGACTCCTGGAAAAACTATAGCTTTGACTAGGCAGACCTTTGTTGGCAAAGTAATGTCTCCACTTTTTAATATGCTGTCTAGGTTGGTCATAGCTTTTCTTCTAAGGAGGAGGCATCTTTTAATTTCATGGCTGCAGTCACCATCCACAGTGATTTTGGAGCCCAAGAAAGTAAAGTCTGTCATTGTTTCCATTGTTTCCCCATCTATTTCCCATGGAGTGATAGGACCAGATGCCATGATCTTAGTTTTTTGAATGTTGAGTTTTAAGCTAGCTTTTTCACTCTCTTCTTTCACCTTCATCAAGAGGCTCTTTAGTTCCTCTTCATTTTCTGCCCATAAAGGTGGTCACTCTTAAAGACTGATATGGTACCAGCCTAGTTTGAAAAATTATAAACAAAGGAAAAGAAATAAGCGTTTATACTGTATTTCTCCAAAGGTTGATGGCGGAAGGTTCTCAGGAGAAGAATTTTAGTTACTGAGTGAAAAAGGAATAATAGAATTAGAACCTTATTATTTTCCTATTTTCAGGCTTCGCAGGTGGCCCTAGCGGTAAAGATCCATCTGCCAATACAGAAGACACAAGAGACACAGGTTCGATCCCTGGGTCAGAAAGATAGCCTGGAGTAGAAAGTGACAACTACTCCAGTATTCTTGCCTGGGAAATTCCATGGACAGAGGACTGGTGGCGCCTTGGGGCCGCAAAGAGTCAGACTGAGTGACTGAGCACATTTTGCTATTTCCAATGAAATTTGGATCTAGGACAAGCTTCAACAATAGGAATTTATTATCTCAGAGTCCATCCTGGCTTCGTCCATCTTTGGGGGGCCCCAGGCCTTCACTGACTTGTGGCCACGTCCCTCCAGTCTCTGCCTCCATCATCCCATGGCCTCTTGTCTGCAACTCTGAGTATCGAGTCTCCCTCTTATGTCTCTTATGAAAACATCAGTCACTGGATTGAAGCCCAGCCTAAATCCACAATGATGTCACCTCAAGATCTTTCTTTGGCTTGGGGAGAAGCAGAGGGTGGGATAGTTTGAGAGAGTAACATTGAAACACATACATTACCATATGTAAAATAGGCAACCAGTGCAAGTTTGATGCATGATGCAGGGCATCCAAAACCGGTGCTCTGTAAGAATCCAGAGGGATAGGGTGGGAGGGAGGTGGGGGGTTCAGGATGGAGGCCCAGATGTGTACCTTGGCCGATTCATATTGATGTATGGCAAAGACCATCACATTATTGTAAAGTAATTATCCTCCAATTAAAATAAATAAATATTTTTTAAAAAGAGACCCTTAATTATAGCTCAATTAAATTAATTAACTTGGAAATAAGGTCACATTCACATGATGCTTTTGAATTGTGGTGTTGGAGAAGACTCCTGAGAGTCCCTTGGACTGCAAGGAGATCCAACCAGTCCATTCTGAAGGAGATCAGCCCTGGGATTTCTTTGGAAGGAATGATGCTAAAGCTGAAACTCCAGTACTTTGGCCACCTCATGGGAAGAGTTGACTCATTGGAAAAGACTCTGATGCTGGGAGGGATTGGGGGCAGGAGGAGAAGGGGACGACCGAGGATGAGATGGCTGGATGGCATCACTGACTCGATGGTNTTCTTTGGAAGGAATGATGCTAAAGCTGAAACTCCAGTACTTTGGCCACCTCATGGGAAGAGTTGACTCATTGGAAAAGACTCTGATGCTGGGAGGGATTGGGGGCAGGAGGAGAAGGGGACGACCGAGGATGAGATGGCTGGATGGCATCACGGACTCAATGGTCGTGAGTCTGAGTGAACTCCAGGAGTTGGTGATGGACAGGCAGGCCTGGCGTGCAGCGATTCATGGGGTCGCAAAGAGTCGGACACGACTGAGCGACTGAACTGAACTGGGGTTCGGATGTGACAGAACATGTGAGGGGGGGGAATTCACCACTTACAGGCCCCTCCCCAGCAGTAATTCCTTTGCCTCTCGCATAAGCTCCTTACCCCTAAATCCTTATCTCAGGGAACCAAGCCTAGAAAAGAAGGCAATTGAGTCGTGGGGACAGCAGAACAGTTTGATGTCTATCCAGAGAGAAAAGGATGTATCCACATAGATAGAAAGGCCTATTGAGAGCCACAAATTAAAAGTGATGTGGGCCTTCCTGGTGGTTCAGTGGTTAGGAATCCACTTGCCAATACAGGGGTCACAAGTTTGATCCCTGCTCTGGGAAAATCCATATGCCTTAAGGTAGCTAAGCCCATGGGCCACAACTACAGAGTCCGCGTGCCCTAGGTCCTGTGCTCCACAAGAGAAGCGACTGCATGGAGAAGCCTGATCATCACAGCTAGAGAGTATCCCCTGCTCTTGGCAACTAGAGAAAGCCTGCACACGTCAACAAAGATCAGTGCAGCCAAACAATTTTTTAATAAATAAATAAATGATGTTTTAAAAGTGATGAGGGGTGGATGGGAGTTTGGGATTAGCAGATGCAAACTATTATACTGATATATAGAATGGATAAACAATGAGGTCTTACTGTATAGCATAAGGAACTATGTTCAATATCCTGTGATAAAACATAATGGGAAAGAATATGAAAAAAGTATACATCTATGTATGTATAACTGAATCACTCTGCTGTACAGCAGAAAGTAACATGACACTGTAAATCAACTATACTTCAATAAAATAAATTTTTGTTAACAATGATGAAAATCTAGTACTTCCTGTGTCTGAAACTCACAAGACTTCTGCTACTACTTTTCAAACCCCCATTTGATTGAACTGGATACCGAAGTATATGTGTGTGTTCGTGTGCATGTGTGTGGATATGTATGTGTGTGTGTGTGTGAGAGAGAGAGAGAGGTGTGTGTGTGTGTGTTTCCATAGCCACTGTTTATGGAACATTCTCAGGCACACAACCTCATTAATCCTTCAGCAGCCCTGAGAAACGTGACATCTATTTATATCCATATACTTCCCCCAAAGACTTGGGTTGACTTATGATGACAGCCTCAGATACCATCAACCCATAAAACTTTGAAGACAAGCCTAAAAGAAGGTGGAGAGTGAGGGCAGCAGGTCAAGTACAGCCTCATTGTGGAAAACCAGACTAGCTAAACACAACAGCTTTCTCTAAGCTTCCTGGAAACCAAGGCAAAAAGAGAAACAATTCTAATGGTCACAGAGCTCTTATTGTCTAAAGAAGAAAAAATATATGCAAGTTTGCCAAGAAAAGCAAGCTTTTTCCAAGCTCTAACTTTAAAGCAACTTTTCTCCCAAGGGTTGTGAATAAAGGGCAGAGAACAAATTCATGGCTGGTGTTTCTGAGAACAGTTCTTCAGAAAATGGCCATTTCTCCTATCGATGGTAGATAAAAGCTCAGAGCATGATGTTAAATCCTGTTCTGCAAAGGCAGTTCTGCAAGGTGTTTCCAGGTCTGCCCTTTCCAGCAAGCTGGCCCCGTCGAGGGTGGGGCTCTGGGAATGGAGACAACCAGCAGCCAGTCTGTCCTCGGGAGCCAAGTCCTTCCAAAGAGCGGCCAACATATCAGAAGGCAGGCTCCCACCCTGGAGGCAATGGGCTCTGCTGCGTTGCCTGTTCAGAGGAAAGCCTCCTGCACTGGGCCGGGGATTTTCACACTTGACAAATTTATAAGTTGGTTCCCCTGGTGCCTCAGCCAGTAAAGAATCTGCCTGCAATGCAGGAGACTTGGGATCCATCCCTGGGTTGGGAAGATCCCCTGGAAAAGGAAATGGCAACCCACTCCAGTATTCTTGTCTGGAGAATCCCGTGGACAGAGGAGCCTGGTGGGCTATATAGTCCATGTGCTGGCAGAGTCGAACACAACTGAACTACTAACACTTTCACTTCTTTCACTTTCCTTATTTATAGGAAATGATATAGAGTTTCCAACTGTTATTTTGCCAAATACAGACCTTTCATCCCTCCGCCAAAATGCCTCATCCACTTGATTGTCATTGTTATTTCCTTAAAGTTGGAGATGGGGGCAGTTTATACTGAAAAATGAGGTTCTCTCTTTAAATTGAATAAGTCTAGCTTAATGGAAAACCCCACTACCTTGAGCCTATTTTTCCCCCTTATTTCACCAGTGAAGTGAAAAGTTGGTCTTGAACCAACTTTTAGGAAGGCTCTGCCCACCGTGTTTGACTGAAGACAGCGAGGCTACATTTGGCTGGGGTTATGTGAAAGCTTCCCTGGTGGTTCAGAGGTTAAAGCGTCTGCCTGCAATGCGGGAGACCTGGGTTCGATCCCTGGGTTGGGAAGATCCCTTAGAGACGGAAATGGCTACCCACTCCAGTATTCTTGCCTGGAGAATCCGATGGACAGAGGAGCTTCTGTCTCTTATACACATCTCATATACAAAAGTACTTCAGCCTTCTGTGGCCCCAGTGTCCAGGCACTACTTTTGAGAGTGCTGAGAGGCAGCATGCAGGGCATCTGTGTTGTCAGTGCAACTCTAGTAAAAGCACCTTAGTACGGAAGCCAANCCGATGGACAGAGGAGCTTGGTGGGCTATAGTCCACGGGGTTGCAAAGAGTCAGACACGACTGAGCGACTTCACTCACTCACTCATGTGAAAGCTTGACCTGGTCCTCCATCCATGAGGAGGGACAGCCCTGGTGACCCCTGCTGGTAGCCCCGTTTTTGTGTAACCCTCTCCCCTCAGGAGATGTGACTTGTTTCTGACCCATAGAATATGACCAAGGGGGCAAGATGTCCCCAGATCGGGTTACATTATGGAGAACTCCCTCCCGGCCAACTGGAGAGAAAGATTCCCCTTACGTGCTTGATGGAATTAGCAGCCATGTGGTGGATGCTCAAATGGCAGGTGTAAAAGTTTTCCAGGGCTGCTAATTCCTCACACTGGGTGGTTTACGCAATAGACGTTTGTTTATAGCTGTCTCTGTCCCAAGTTCCCGTTTTCAAAAGGACACAGTCAATTATATTGGATTAGGGCCCCCCTCCGACCTTATTTGAACCTGATCATCTGCGACAACCCTGTTTCCAAAACAAGGTCCCGTTCCCAGGTACTAGAGCATTGAGGTTTCAACATCTTTGGAGAACAGAATTCAGCCCTAACAGCTGGGAGCTGTCAGCCCCCCTAGAGCCTGAAAGTAGCCCCCATCCAACAGCTGGCAAGAAGCTGGGGCCCAGTGTCCTAGCACCACGAGGAAACGGATTCGGAATTTGCCAACCACCAGGTAAGCATGTGAGAAGACCTCTGCCCCCAAGATGGAAATATAAGGCCGCTGATGCCTTGATCGCAGCCAGGGGAGACCCTGGACAGAGACTCAGCTGAACCGTGCCTGGACTCCTGACTCACAGAAACTGTAAGACAAGAAATGCTTGTGTCATGTCAAGCCACCAGATGTGTGGTAATCTGCTACCGAGCACAGAAGACTAACACAAGAGGGACATCCAGCCTCCCTGGGAGAAGGGCTGCCGTGCTGGATGCCTGCAGGCAGGCTGCCCTCGGCGTGGGAAAGGCCAGAACCCAGGCCCCACATCTACCCACTGTGGTTTTGACCCTATTGACGTGCATTAAGGGCAGAATAGGGGGGCCGATCAGTACTGGGGAGGCTACATTGAGTTACGGCGCTGAGAGATGTGGGTGCCTTAGGGTCTAGTGTGTGGACTCCAGGAGAGCATTCTCTTCTGCAGAATAAGGGATGGGGAAGCACCTTGTATCCTAAGACATTATCGCTGGAGCAACTTCTTTTTTTTATTGGAGGATGATTGCTTTACAGCGTTGTGTTAGTTGTTTCTGTACCATGAATGATCAGCTATACATAAACATATATACCCTCCCTCGCACCCCCTCCTCCATCCCACCCTTCTAGGTTGTCAGAGAGCACCAGTTTGAGCTCCCTGTGTCATACAGCAGCTTCCCACTAGCCATCTGTTTTACATATGGTAGTGTATATACGTCAATCCTACTCTCTCAGTTTGTCCCGCCCTCTCCTTCCCCCTCTGTGTCCACAAGTTGCTTCTCTATGTCTGCATCTCTGTTCCTTCCCTGCAAATAAGTTCATCCATACTGTTTCTCTAGATTTCATGATATTTGTTTTTCTCTCTCTGACTTACTTCACTCTGTATGACAGACTCTAGGTCCATCCACATCACTACAAATCACCCAGTTACGTTCCTTTTTACAGCTGGGTAATATTCTATTCATATACGTACACATATATATGTACCACATCTTCTTTATCCATTAATCCACCTGGAGCATCTTCTTGACTTATAGATAGAAACAGGCTGACTTTAAATAGGGACACTGAGGGTTGAGCTGGTAGACCTGGGAGTGGCCATTTCAGGTCACAGCAAATTCGCCCCAGACATGAGATACAATGTCCCTGTCTCTGAGGTTTCCCAGCTGATGCTCAGCACCCTGATCTTTGCCCTCAAAGCCTCAAAACTCCACGGAAATAACAATAACTGAAAAGAAAACAAACAAAAGGCTAAGCCTACAATAAATCCAAAGAAACTGTAGCAGAAGGTTTCTGATAAGACCCAGAGAGATTTCAAGGCCAGAGAAAAGCTGAAAACACTTTGCTAATCATAAAATACCACCCATTCCATGAGGTCCAAGGACCCATATCCACCCACCAGTTTAATTTTTTTTAATTTTTTTGGCTGCATTGGGTCTTAGATGTGGCATGTGAGATCCTTGTTGAGAGGGTTTCTCTCTAGTTGTGGCACCCTGTGGTATGTGGGATCTTAGCTCTCTGACCAGAGATCAAACCCGTGTCCCCTGCATTAGAAGGCAAACTCTTAACCACTGGACCACAAGGAAGTCTCATTCACCAATTTAGAATCCTCACCTCTCCAAAAATTAAATTTCTGCATCAAGCCTACAGCTTGGTAGCCCAGAATTTGGGCCAAATCACCCTCCTCTTGACCACACTGGTACAGCAAGGTTACGTCAGGAGGCCTGTTTAGAAAAAGGGCCACAGGGGTGGCCAGAGCCAGGATGCTCTAGCAAAGGACAACAGAAGATGCCACTGCTTTCCACATGAGAAAGTGCTTGGGAATGGGCAGCAAGGAGCTGGGGAGATATGATGAACCATGCATCCTCTAAACACCTTCCCAGGCACTGGCAGCACAGCCTCCTGCTTGACCCAGTCAGCTCCACCACCTTTTTTATTTTATTATAATAGGCTCCTGAAGAAAACACATACAAATATAACACTCTCAGTTAGGACCAAGTTAAACATTATCTGGCAAAGCATTGTAATAAAGACAAGGATTATTTATAAGCTACAGAGAATATCAAAAAGGGTTCCATTCCCAGTCATTGGCATTTTTCAGGTGTGATTGACAGCTTGTTCTCCCTTTTCAACAAGATGGAATGCAGAACTTGTTGCAGAACTTAGGAGGGTGATGCCAGAAAGTACTGGAAAGGCACAGGACTGGAGCAGGAAGGATCTAGAAGCAGTTTCACAACCTTGGCTACACTGACATCTGTTGCCTGTTGTGTGTGGGGAGGGGGTGGTCCCTCTGCATTGTAGGATGTGTAGCAACATCCCTGGCCTCCACCCACTAGATACCAAGGGGACCCCCCCCAGAGTCTGACAGCCAGAAATGTCCCCCAGCCTTGCCAGATGTCCACTCCTGGTGGAGAAGCAGCAGCTCTGTGACTTACTAGCAGTCTGACCTCAAACTGACCCCTTCACCTTGCTGAGTCTGCCTTTCCTTACTGCTGCCCTGCTGGCTCTGAACTTTTGAGAAGAGAAGCTCAAACAAGATTGAGCTTGTTTGACTCTAAATTATTTTTTTAAGATTACTGTTTTTTAATATATTATTCTATTTTATCTTATTTGTTTTTGGCTATGCCGGGTCTTCATTGCTGTGTGGGCTTTGTCTCTAGTTGCAACAAGCTGGGGCTGCTCTCTAGTTACCGTGCACCGGCTTCTCATTGCAGTGGCTTCTCTTGTTGTAGATCAAGGGTTCTAGGATGCATGGGCTTTAGTAGTTGCAGCTGGTGCACTCATTAGTTTTGGCTTCCAGGCTCTAGAGCACAGGCTCAATAGTTATGGCCCGTGAGCTAAGTTGCGCCGCAGCATGTGGGATCCTCCTGGACCAGAGATCGAAGCCATGTCTTCTGCATTGGCAGATGGATTGTTTACCACTGAGCCACCAGGGAAGCCCTCTAAATTACTTTTTAAAACTCTGAAGTTCTAGAGCCATTGAAGTTATGGGAGTTCAACCACCTGCTATTCAAAAAGTGTCTAACATCTAGAGTTTTTCATTTTCATCGAACATGAACTCTCCTGGAAGCATTTCCCTGGAGAGAGTTTTCCAGCTTTTTTGAGATATAATTGATATATAAAATGTATGCCTTTCCAGAGTGGGTGGGTGAGGGAAGCATTGGAAGTTTGGGATTAGCAGAGGCAAACTGTTATATATGGGATGGATAAACAAGATCCTACTGTATAGCACAGGGCACTATATTCAATACCCTGTAAAAAACCATAATGGAAAATAATATGAAAAAGAATGTATATATGTGTATATATGTGTGTATCTGCATAGCTGAGTCACTTTGCTTTACAGCAGAAATTAACATGATGTTGTAAATCAACTATACTTCAATAAACTAAAAAGAAAATTGTGTAAGTTTAAGTTGTATAATATGACAATCTGATATTACAAAATAATTGCCACAATAAGATGAGTTAACAGACCTATCACCTAACAGTTACCTTTTTTTTAATGTGTGTGGTGAGAACATTTAAGGTCTTCTTTGTTAGTAACTTTCAAGCATACAATACAATCTTGTCAACTGTAGCCACCCTGCTCTACATTAGAGACCCAGAATTCATTCATCTTCTAACTAGACGCTTATACCCCTTAACCAGCATCTCTCCACTTCTCCCACCCTGAGCTCCCAGCAACCAACAATGTACTCTTTGTTTCTACAAGTTTGACTTTTTTATATTGTATATTTAAATAAAATCATATAGTATTTGTCTTTGTCTGATTTATCTAATTTAGCATCATGCCCTAAGGTTACATTCATGTTGTAACAAACAATAGACTTTACATTTTTATGACTGAATAATATTATACTATGTGTGGCTAGACAGACAGACAGACAAATAATGCCCTAAAGTTACTTTCATGTTGTAAAAAACGATGGGATTTCCTTCCTATTATGGTTGAGTAATATTCCACTGTGTGTGTCTCTGTGCACGGATAAATGATAGATAGACAGATGAACTCCCTTCCCTTGCAGGCAGAGGTCTTGTGTTACTCCTCTCTGTAAAGTTATTGCCAGGATAAGAGCCTGGTACAAATGAGGCACTCAATTAATGCTCATGGAATAATTGGTTTTTATGTTGCTGACTTTTCCCTGGGATTTCTTTTTTTCATTTCCCAAACCAATATTAGCTTACAAGTGAACCAAAGCCAACAACGTCCAACAAGCAAACATTTAAAACCATATGAACACAAAGTTATAAAAATTGTTTTCCATTTCTGATCTCATCCAAGGACGCCCAACACTGGGAACGTAAATTAACCCTAGATGGAAGTTAGAGGAGAATTCACTGGACTGAGAAAGACAAACGAGTGAAAACAACAACAAGAATATAATCTGTCCCCAAACATAGCATCCAAAATCAGACAGGAAAAGGATTAAGCTTTACAGTTGACTTACCTGCCCAGAAATTCAGCCCCTAGCTGAACAAAAAGAAGAAACCAGACTATTTACTCCTAAATATTTTTTAAAGACTAAAATTTCATCCTATAAAGTATGGCAAGAAAAGATAACAAGTTGATTTTCCACTCTGGTAACTGAATTTGGAAGGAGAGAACCATTTATTTTTATCGGTTTCTCATTTGCCCAGGATGGCCCTTTTGAAGTTGACAGAGGAGTTTACAGATACCCAATCATGAGGTAGCCTGCATCCTTAGTTGCCACCCAACACGATATGAAAATTACAATTATCCCGTTGCATAGAATTGATATCACCTTGCCTCTAGAGAGCTCTAGGCACTCCTCAAATTACATTTAAACACCAAATTAAAATTTTAACTATAAAAAATAACAGGATAAACAAGAGAAATCATATTATAATATTATATTAGTAAAAATATGGCTGGGAGAAGGAAGTGGATTTTCCATATTAACATTATGCTAAATGCAACGTTATTTCCATTAGAGTCACAGGAAGCATAATGGCCCATTTAGCATCAATCTTCATCAAGGCCCTGATCTCTCACTAACGTTTATTAACAACCCATGAATACCGGCCACTCTCTAAGTCAAGTAACTAGAGAGCAAATTCCTGTACAAGCTTTCCTAATGGTGACTAATGCGGACCTACAATTTCCTATTTTCCGAAAGATATTTTCAAAGAGAATAGAAAAGACATCTGGTCAAGTTGAGAATAAGCTGGCCAGTGACTTGATGCTTTGCTTTACATCCAGGTGTACTGGCTCATGGGGCCAAAATCTTGCCTGACAGTTTTGCTGATGAGGGGTCATCGTTTGCCTCTCAAGACCCTCCTCTTCTGTCCCTCCTGCCCCTTCGCCTTCCCTGAATGCAGAAGCCACAGAACTATTTCAAGCTGCCAAAACTTTTTAAGCAGTATTGGAAAAGATGGAAGGGCACATTTTAAAGAAGAATTTGGTCTCAGGATTGATTTATGTAAAATAATAAATGGTGCCACTTGGCTGTTTATAGAGTTAGAGATAAAATTAGATTCTAGACAGACCTTCTTCATGCACATGGGGTAAGTCTGATGGATTACTGCTTTCATGTGACTTAGGATAACAGAGCTCATGGAAATTTACAAGGGGCTCCTTGAGAACACAATTCCCAGCCACATCCAATAATTCAGAAGGATATTTCGGGTTCTGAAAATGACTCAAATTTAATTTGGGAACAATACTTGAAAAGCATAAGCTGATAAAAAGTATTAAGTAGTTAACAATTTTGAAGTTAGTTCATGCTCCATAGCTAAGCAGCAACCATTTCTACCCAATTTCTCCCCAGCAACACCTCTATTGACACATTCTTAGCCTGGCCACCCTCAAAAACATTAGCAACAGGAAGCAAGTAAGGACCCTGGGGACTGAAGGGATGAACATTTCATCAGCTACCCAAGAAAGGAGTCTGGATTTTAGTGGGCTAATGCCCTTGACCTTGGCAGTTTTATCTTTTTATAAAGTTAGAAATCAGGCCAACCTGAGCAGCCATATGTTGTTGTTGTTGTTCAGTCACTAAGCTATGTCAGACTCTGTGACTCCACAGACTGCAGCACTTCAGGCTTCCTTGCCCTTCATTATCTCCCAGTGTTTGCTCAAACGCATCTCCACTGAGTTGATGATGCCCTCCAACCATCTCATCCTCTGTCGCCCCCTAGCTTTAAAGGCTTCTGGACCTGAGTATTCGTTGCCCTCTGGCAGTAGTCAGCTATGTTGAATCCATTCATTTATATAATAGATACTTAAGGGCTATTGCTATGTTCTGCAGATACACATGGCAGTCAGGAGCAGACCACGCTCAACATCAGCCTATGAAGCAGGGTGCAAAGTTGATGGGATGAGCAAAAAACAGTTAAACTGAGACCTGAACAGAGAGCAAGCTTGCTTGAAGTGGAGGGGTGGGGTGGGGTACAGAATTAGTATTGATAGAAGTTGAACTTGGGACAGAAAAGCAAGAAGTCTTAGATGCCTGAACTGTAAAGAGGGAAAGGAAGAAGCATGAGCAAAGAGACTGATGAGTCAATGAGAAGACTGTTGATCAAAGTCCTGCCAGCCAGCCGCCTGAAGGGGCAAGTGTCTTTGGGAAATATCATGTGACATCGTCAAATGCTTTAGAAAGTACCCCCGCCTGGAGTGCAAGGATGGATGGAGGCGTGCAAGGCAAATTTGAATGGGAAAACCCCTGAAGACACTTCTATGTCCTTCCAGTCATCCAGGTGACTCCCACCAGGATGGGAGGCCGCTACTGGAGAGGGTCCACATCTNTCGTCAAATGCTTTAGAAAGTACCCCCGCCTGGAGTGCAAGGATGGATGGAGGCGTGCAAGGCAAATTTGAATGGGAAAACCCCTGAAGACACTTCTATGTCCTTCCAGTCATCCAGGTGACTCCCACCAGGATGGGAGGCCGCTACTGGAGAGGGTCCACATCTATCTAAAAGGTAGAGTGCCCAGAGCTTGCTGATTGGTTGGACGAGCAGATAGAAGGCGCTAGAGACTCCAAGATCATGCCTAGGCTTTGGCGAGAGGAGCAGTGGGGCAATTTACTTGGGCCAGCACACCAAAGAGGCAGCTGACAGGGAACAGCCTCTGCAATCAGTGTTGGAGAGAGAGACTTGGAAGGCACTCCTAGGGTAGAGCCAGGTGGAGATGTTTCGAAAGGAGTCTACTGCAACTGATGGCAGTGCGCCACCCTCCCTTCATCTCTTAGCCTTGAAGAGGAGGAGAAACTATTAGTCGAGCAGGTTAAGTTCGGAGGTAACCCTTTCACTGAAAACTGCAAGTGTCCCAGGAAGATCAGGGTTTCCAGAACAAGCCACACAAGGACGCAGCTGCTGCCGTGGGCGGTGAGAATACTTCAGGGTGCCTCACTCCACGAGGAAGGGCGGGACTTCCGCTGAGGCCGGAAGGCACCTCTTCTGCTTGAAGAAGGCCGGCAACATGGCGGCTTTTTGGTCCCCTCAGTCTCCGATGGCGGCAGTACGTGGCCAAATTCTACTGGGAACAGAAAGGGCTTGTGCAGCCTCCTTCCTCTGCAGCCCTTACTGTCTGGTTGGGGGAGGCCATGTGTGCTTGCCCTGGCAGTTGTGAGGATTCCTGAAGTCTCTCGCACCAAAGCTGCCTCCAATTTTTCTGCTCAGCACCCAGACTCATAATCTCAGAGGGCATGGTGCTTCTTCCCATGTAAGCTCTGGGCTCCGTGCTTACCTTTCAGGCCCTAGGCACACACTGAGCANCCCTGGCAGTTGTGAGGATTCCTGAAGTCTCTCGCACCAAAGCTGCCTCCAATTTTTCTGCTCAGCACCCAGACTCATAATCTCAGAGGGCATGGTGCTTCTTCCCATGTAAGCTCTGGGCTCCGTGCTTACCTTTCAGGCCCTAGGCACACACTGAGCAATAGAAATTCCAGGCAAACCCCAAATATAATTTTAGATGTTCTAGTAAATACATTTTCAAGTGAAAATTTAAATGTGAAATTAATTTTAATAATATACTTAAGCCATTATATCTGAACTCTTTTTAAATTATCAAGATTGTGTGTGTGTGTGTAATCTTTGATGTGATGTATATTTTTACACTTAAACCACATTTCAGTTTGCATCAACTACATTTCAACGGCTTGGTAGCCACATGGGGCTCAGAGATGATGTTGGAAAGCGCAACACGGGATCATCAGCCACAAACCTTCCAGTCCTGAGAGCTATTAATAATAATAGCTATAAGAGCTATTTGTTCAAAATTGGTCAATACAGTGTTCACTGTATTGGGCGCTGGCTGAATACCAGAGACCATGGTAAGCACTTTACATGGGGTATAATGCAGGTAAGTGCACAGATTAAAACTTCGGTCCTGGCACCAGGGCTTACTAAATGAGGCCAGTTCCTCTGTGTCTCTGTGTCTTTTTCTTGCAGTGCAATGAGAATGAAAATGTTAGGGTCTGAATGTGTCCCCCCCCAAAAAAATTTCTTATGTTGAAACCTAAATCCTAAGGCAATGGGATTAGAAGGTGGGGCCTTTGGGAGTGATTAGGTCATTAAGGTAGAGTCTCAGAAATAGGTTTAGGAACTTCCCTGGTGGTCCAGTGGTTAAGACTTTGCCTCTCAATGACGGGAGTGTGAGTTCCGTTCCTGGATGGGGGACTAATGTCTCACATGCCNTATATATAATTTTTACGCAAGCAAAATAAATTCCTATATCCACACTTTTCTTGTCTACTTTGACACTATTTTCCCACTAAATATAAAATAGACATTTCTCTTATCATGATACATTCTTCTCCATTATCATCTGTTTATACTGAGGAAAAATTCACATAATGGAATCCTAAGCATTAACCATTGACTGTTTTAAAGCAAGCAGTCCCGTGGCATCTAGTCCATGTGTGCAACCATCAGTCTAGTTCCAGAACATGTTCATCACCCCAATAGGAAGCCCAGGACTCTCAGCGTTTGTGCTCCAGTTTCCTCCTCCTCCCCCCAGCCCCTGCAGTCTTTCTGTCCCTATGGATTTACCTATTCTGGACACTTCATATAAACAGAATCACACAATACATGGCCTTTTATGTCTGGCCTCTTTAACTTAGCATAATGTTTTCAAAGTTCATCCACGTTGTATCGTGTATCAGGCTTCATTCCTTTTTACGGCTGAAGAATATTCCATTGTATGGCTAGACCACATCATCTCTACCCATTCCTCTGTTGATGGACATTTGGATTGTTTCCACCTTTTGTTTGTTGTGAATACTGCTGCTCTGAACATTCAGGTTCCAGTGTTGAATCTCTGTTTGCAAATGCGTTTTATTTGGGTATATTCCTAGGAGTGGAATTATTCAGTCTTGCAGTAATTCTGTGTTTAACTTTTCAAAGAATCGCTGAAGTGTTTTCCACAATGGCTGATCCATTTTTCATTCAAACCAGCAATATCTGAGGATTCCACTTTCTCCAATCCTCATCAAAGCGTGTTATTTTTCAATGTTTTTAATACAGCCAGCTTAGCAGGCATGAAGTGGTATCTTGTGGGTTTCATTTGCAAGTCCTCTCCAGCTTAATTTTTAATGTCTGCCTACCATGCCACTGTGAAGGATNAATGGCTGATCCATTTTTCATTCAAACCAGCAATATCTGAGGATTCCACTTTCTCCAATCCTCATCAAAGTGTGTTATTTTTCAATGTTTTTAATACAGCCAGCTTAGCAGGCATGAAGTGGTATCTTGTGGGTTTCATTTGCAAGTCCTCTCCAGCTTAATTTTTAATGTCTGCCTACCATGCCACTGTGAAGGATTTATTTTCCTAGTGTTCTGATGGTGGACACTTAATTAATAACAAGTTTCTGGTTTTATAAACAATGCTGTAGTGAACATCCTCCTCATACAATCTTTACACAAATTGATCATATGTCTTATTAATATATATCTCTAAAAGTGGATTTGTTGGAGCAAAAATAAAGCTAAGGCTTTGAACATGTATTCACAAACTGCCTTCAAATAATATCAATCCAATTTACACTTCCTGTCATATCTGACCTCTTTTTGATAAGATACTCATTTCTGCCAAAATATATAACAGATTTTTTAAAAATTACAACCTGCATTAAAACCTGCTGATACTAAGTTTGTATAAATCTCTGTCACTTATTTGCACACATGGATTTTTCTCTATGGTTTTGCTAGAAATGACAACTAGTACTGTGCTTTAAAAGTATCTGAAGGATATATTGTTGTTCAGTTGCTCAGTCATGTCCGACTCTTTGCGACCCCATGGACTACAGCATTCCAGGCTTCCTTGTTCTTCACCATCTCCTGGAGCTGGCTCAAACTTATTATGTCCACTGAGTTGGTGATACCATTCAACCATCTCATCTTCTGTTGTCCCCTTCTCCTCCTGCCTTCAGTCTTTCCCAGAACCAGGGTCTTTTCTAAGGAATCAGCTCTTCACATCAGGGGGCCAAATTATTGGAGCTTCAGCTTCATCATCCTCTGGAGAAGGAAATGGCAACCCACTCCAGTATCCTTGCCTGGAAAATCTCATGGACACAGGAGCCTGGTGGGCTGCAGTCCACGGGGTCGCAAAGAGTCAGGCACGACTGAGCAACTGACAGCTTCAGCATCAGGCCTTCTAATGAATATTCAGGGTTGATTTCCTTTACGATTGACTGATTTGATCTCCTTGCTGTCCAAAGGACTCTCAAGAGTCTTCTCCAACACCACAGTTCAAAAGCACCAATTCTTAGGCACTCAGCTTTCTTTATAATTCAGCTCTCACATCCATACATGACTACTGGAAAAACCATAGCTTTGACTAGATGGACCTTTGTTGGCAAAGTAACCTCTCTGCTTTTTAATATGCTGTCTAAGTTTGTCATCACTTTTCTTCCAAGAAGCAAGTGTCTTTTAATTTCATGGCTGCAGTCACCATCTGCAGTGATTTTGGGAGCCCAAGAAAATAAAGTCTGTCACCGTTTCCATTGTTTCCCCATGTATTTTCCATGAAGTGATATGATACTTTCTTAAATATAAGTGGAAAACCCTTTATCGAGACAGCTCAATTTATAAACAGTCAAATACAACTATTGAGTGGTTCAGGTTCAGTAATTTGGCTTGAGCAATGGTGGTGTTAGTGGTAAAGAATCTCTCTGCCAATGCAGGAAATCCAGGAGACTTGAGTTCAGTCCCTGGGTGAGGAAGATCCCCTGGAGGAGGGCTACAGTCCATGGGATCTTAAAGAGTCAGACACGACTGAATGACTAACACACATGAATAAATTACATAGCATGAATTTGGATGCTCGCTTCCAGAAAAACTTAGTAACCATGAATTGGTGGTATTTTTTGACAGCATGTTATTTTATCATAATATTTTATCTTTTTGAAGCATGACTTAATAGAGTTGATGCGGCATAAGTAATGGCAGGCCCTATTTTTAAAGGAACGTGTTACTGTAGCCTGAAGAGTGTGCAGAGGTTTTGAGTTCAGCTGGACTATTTGGGAACATTAACATAACTAATTCATGAAGACAGAAAGAAACCGAAAGATATTAAAGAGGGGAATTTTTAGCCTAGATATAAGGCACAGACAATCATTATGATTACAATGACCAGATCATTTCTGCCCTAGGAAGAACAGTTTTGATTTACTGTGAGAAAACAAAATTATTTCCTAATTGACACTCCCAATATGTTAGCATGTTTTGAGAGCATATTACTTCCTGATGTCACAACTGGTCTTTATCTCAGGACAGAGAGATCCCAAGTAGAGCCAAAATATGAGAATATTTATCACACAGTTCATTAGTTTCAACCACTGGGACCTAATTAATAACTCTCTAGCTAATATCTAATTTTCTGATTTCTATTCTAAAACAGTTCCCTCTTTATTAGTATTGAAATAATGAATAATTTTCATTCTCTGCATCGCAGCTTTATTAAATATTTAAAGTTTCTTGTCTTTTGTGTTGTTAACATGAGTTTGTCACTTAGATTGTATAATTAGTTAATCTGTTTCTACTCACATAAACCATTTAGGTTTTTTAGATCAATTTGTTCAGAAAAGGCTCATGTGTTTTGAGAAGAATTTGTTCAACCTGCTTTAAAAAATCATGGTTGACAAAAGCAAAATTTGTTCCCGAACCTAGTGGACATCACCTCCTCCTCCTCCTTCCTCCCCACCCCCTCTCCCTCCCCACACTCTCTCCACTCTGAAAATACCCTTCTTATCTTGGTGAAATTCTCCATTGTGAGGGCCCTGTCTCTCAGAAGGGAGTCAAGGCAAGGATGCAGATTTCCCCCCCCCCATTTCCCAGATGCCAGGGTATGGGAACATACCCAGGCTCAGCCTAACAGCACTCGTGTCCATAGCTTTGAAGTTTTAGGGAGTGATCCTAAGAAACAGGTGCACCTACAGGGTGCTGAACACGATGGGTACAGAATTAGGAGCCAAGGGGTGGCCAGTGCCCAGACAGATGCCAGAGGGGAGGCATAACAAGACTCTGCTTATGGTCTGGTCTTGGTGTCCTCGGCTTCCCGACCCTGCACAGCTGGCTCACACCCCAGGATGCCGCCACCAGCCTTCTCATTGGTTCTATGAACTGTTGACATCCTTTCAATGAATTCCTGTCCTCTCCAGTTAATCAGAATCCATTTCTGTTGTTTGATAATCAGAACCCTTGATTGATATCATCTGTATCTGGGGTTAAACTTGAGATACAAATCTTGGGCTTGTCACTGATTGAATCTATTAATAGACAGTAAATTTGAAATTCAAATTCAATAAATATTTGTGGAGGAATGATCCTGTTTAAGACATTATTCTGAGGAATGAAGAAAGACTAAAAATGTTTTCAATTTTTTTCTTCCTTGGACCCAAAAATCTAGTGAAGACATATATCCATCTGATCACACTTGCGGGCAGCTCACTCAAAGTACTGCAGCTGAAGTAGAAGCCAAAAGTCGTGGGCCTGTAGGAAGGGGGAAATCGTTCTCATTTGACTGATCCAGAGATACTCTCTGATGGATAGGCGGCTGAGTCGGGCCATATCCCTCTAAGTTGGCCAGAAAGTATCATTTTCTTGTTGAGGATGGTGATGTGCAAAGAGCTCATGGAGAGTGGTTAGAAAAAACACTATATATGTGTGTACATATATATACACACACATGTATATGTATGTATATATACATATATAGTTTAAGAGCATGCCAGTCTTTTCTGTTGCTTTTTTTAATTGAAGCATAGTTGGTGTACAGTGTTATCTTAGCTTCAACTGTACAGCAAAATGATCCTGCTGCTACTAAGTCGCTTCAGTCATGTCTGATTCTGTGTGACCCCATAGACGGCAGCCCACTAGGCTCCTCTGTCCCTGGGATTCTTCAGGCAAGAATATTGGAGAGGGTGTCCATACCCTTCTCCAGGGGATCTTCCCAACTCAGGGATCGAACTCAGGTCTCCTGCTTTGCAGGGGATTCTTTACCATCTGAGCCACCAGGGAAGCCCTAGAAAATGGTATATATACTGTTTTAGAGCTTTTCCATTATAGATTATTACAATATATTGAGTATAGTTCCCTGGGCTATACAGTAGGTCCTTATTGCTTATCTGTTTTATATATAATAGTGTATATCTGCAAATTCAAGCTCGTAATTTATCCCCCCTTTCCCCTTCCATAACCATAAGTTTGTTTTCTATGTCTACAAGTCCTTGGTATCACTTCTTTTCAGATTCCTCATGTAAGTGATATTGTATATTTGTCCTTCCCTGCCTGCCAGTGCAGGAGACCTAAAAGAGGCAACTTCAGTCCCTAGGTTGGGAAGCTCCTCTGGAGGAAGGCATGGCAATCCACTCCAGTATTCTTACCTGGAGAAACCCATGGACAAGAGAGCCCGGCAGGCTTTGGTCCATGGGGTCTCAAAAAGTCGGAGCAACTTAGCAGAAGCAGCAGCCTGACTTACTTCACCTAGTATGATCATCTCCAGGTCCATCCATGTTGCTGCAAATGGCATTATCTTATTCTTTTCTACGTGAAGTCACTCAGTCGTGTCCGACTGTTTGCAACCCGTGGACTGTAGCCCACCAAGCTCCTTCGTCCATGGGATTCTCCAGGCAAGAATACTGGAGTGGGCTGCCATTTCCTTCCCCAGTTCTTTTCTATGGTTGAGTAGTATTCCATTGTATGTATATATCGCATCATCTTTATCCATTCATCTGATGATGGACATCTGGGTTGATTCCATGTCTTGTCTGTTGGAAATAGTGCTGCTATGAACATGGGAGTATGTGGATTTTTTCAAATTAGAGTTTCTCTCTTTTCCAGCTATATGCCCAGGAGTGGGATTGCTGGATCATATATAGTAGTTCTATATTGAGTTTTTTAAGGAACCTCCATACTGTTCTCCTTAGTGGCTGCACCAATTTTACATTCCCACCAACAGTGCAGGAGTGTTCCTTCTCTCCATGCCCTCTCGAGGATTTATCAATTGCAAAATTTTTGATGACGCCCATTGTGACTGGTGTGATGTGTAGTTTTATCACTGTAGTTTGATATTGAGGCCAGTTGTCCAGTGTCATCCTGTGCAGAGAGAAACCTTTCTGCTGAAAGAGAAAGTAAAGCAACTAAAATGTCAGTGATTTCCTTAAAAATTTTTTAGATGGTTTAAATGCAGATCTCTCTCAGGATGGGGTGAAGGTTGAGCGGATCATTCTTGTCATTAACTCCTTTTTCCTAGTAGCACTGACATTGTTTCTAAGTTCTCAGAATTCCTCATCACCACTCCCCACCCAAATCTAAGTACTCTTTGTCATGCTTTACTGGCTCCAAAAAAAATTAAAGAGATAAGTAAAAGAATCAGAAAAATAGAACAGAAGTTTAAGTTTCATTATGACTATGCTACACTCTTAGACACTGCATTTCAACTAATATTTTATATCTGAGCAAGGTGAAAAAGAAGCCATTTCTTAGCTCTGATTTCCTGTAACAAAGAGGAAAAATATTTTGTAACAATTTGCAAATTGTTACCGTATGTTACATAGACCAAGAAGAGGCATTGATCTTAAAATCTGACGTGCTGCATTTGGGGCTTTCCAGGTGGCACTAGTGGCAAAGAGCCCACCTGCTAACGCAGGAGATGCAAAAGGTACGGGTTTGATCCCTGGGTCGGGAAAATCCCCTCGAGGGGTTGCAAAGAGGTGGACCCGACTGAAGCACCTCAGCAGGCATGCCTGCGTGCTGCATTTAAAATTCATTTACTTGGAAAATCTTACTTCTAACCTTACTTCTTTTGTAAAGATTTATAAAAGTAAAGTTTAAATGCTTTCTTTAAAGAAATGCCCTTCCAACCAAGAACATGGGTCTGCAAATCCAGATACAGAGGAGGTGAAAAAATTGAAGTGTAGAATAACAAGAAACAGCCCCCCTTGAAGTCACAAAGACCTGGGTCCCCACTTGAATGTTTCCTCTTATGAACTATGTGAACGTCCCATTCTACAGATGACAACGTTGAGGCTCTGAAGGTTAAGGGACCTAATGGTGAGGCCCAGAAGAAACCAAAGCAGTCTGACCTCAGACCTGTGGGCTTACCTCTCTTCTCCACAACAGTGTTAGAGCTCACATCCATATTGGGCTTGCCATTGGGCTTAAAGGGTGAAAAGACTAATCTAGACTGCACATTGTCCCTGTGGCATTTTACATTGTGTAACTAGAAAAAAAAAATAGCCATAAAATGAGGGGAGGATTTTCTTCCTCTTTCCTTTTCACCTGTGTCCTCAAGTTCTCCCTGCTCAATAATGGTAAAAGCCACACCCCATCTGTGATGGTCTCCTCACCCCCAGGGAAGCTATGTACCAGTGTCCAGGCTGTGCACTGCACCACACCGAAAGGGATGCCATTCAAAGCATAGACTGATTTACACGAGAACACACAGGTGGCGCAGAGATCCTGGGCCTCCCAGACAAGTCTTGGTACAGCCAAGCAGCAGGCCCCTTGTGTAAACCTTCACTTTCACGTACTAAGGGGCACATGTATGCACGTGTTCTCTGAAACGCACGCTCTCGGGGCCGCTTTCAGCCCTACAGCGTCAAGTCCCCACTCCCTCACCTGACTGGAATCTGACTTGGCTCCCTCCTAAGAATGGAGGGGATGTGGGGTGCAGAACAAGGGTGAGAAGAAACATGAATGCTGCCCCTTCTTTCTCTTGCCTCCTCCACCCTCGCATAACCCAGTCATTCTGACCTCAGGGTTCCAGCAGCCATCCCCTCTCCCGAAAACCTCTTCTTCCTGCCAGCCAGGGGCCACATCGTTTTTACCTTTCAAATCTCAGGTTAAGTGTCAGGCTCAGGTAGCCCAAACGACCTGCCTCAGGAGCCATCTGCCTCTCTGCTCCCACACGACATCCTCACTTTTTTGACCTTATTTGTATCTCTCGTGCTCTCCCATGCTTTGTAATTAACAAAATGTTTGCTTGTTTAGAATTATCTCCCCCCCTCCCCCCACCAACTAGAGGGAAAACTCCGTGAGGTCAGATGCCATCTCATTTTTGGTCTCTAATGGGTATGTAAATGGCAACCCACTCCAGTATTCTTGCCTGGGAAATCCTACAGAGAGGAGTCTGGCAGGTTACTGTCCATGGGATCACAAAGAGTCGGACATGGCTGAACGACTCCCCTTTCACCTTTCACCTTTCAATGGACACATAGTAGATACTAGATATATACTGGTTGAATGCATAGATGCCTAGATTAGAACTGTAGAAAAGTCTTTAAAAAAATCATTTCTCTTGGGAGATTCATACTATTGCCTCAGAACTTCTTAATTCCTCCATGGAAATTTCCTTTGGGAGAAAAAATAGCAGGTGCCACTTTCACATGGAGAAAGTGTTTATAGTGACAGCAAAGCGGAACAATATGAATACAGGACTTGAATCAAAGCTAACCTGCTAACCTTCCTCGCATAAATCCATTAGTCTCTCTCCTCTTTTGTAAACGAAGACAGAATGCAAAGAGCACTCAGTCTGTTTCTGAAGTTTTCTGCTTTGAAGTTTTGCTGCCAAAGTGAAATCTCCATCTTCCATATTGGAGCAGGAAACTGAAATGGAGGAAATCTGACTTTTCATAAAGGTGTTAGAAATTAGTCAGCAGAAGCAAGTAGAACATGGTTGCGAGCTGGTGAGTGTGAATCAGTCTTAATTACTTCGGGCTCTATTTTTCTCTTCGAATACCCTGTCATTGAAAAGACACCAAAGTGAAAAACCCATTGTGTCATCTCTCCAGGCTCCGTCAGTGCAAAAGGAGATGAAACAAATAAAGCCACCCCAAATTTCTCCTTCCCAGACACTGACATTTCTCACACCGTGCTTTCAAAAAATACAGTATTCTTAAATTATCCAAAACGTCTTGACTGTTCTTGGAGAACAAATGAGGCCATTTTCAAAATTATAGGTGAATAAAGAGGCTTCCTTTCTCATTAGAGCTTGACAATAGAGCCTGCATTTAAAAAGACTTCTCAGTGTATCCCATTGCATTCTGTAAAAGTTATGAAAGTGGTACCCATGGAACTTCCAGATGAGGTTAGGCAATTAAGTGCATTATCTTGGAATAGTATTGCTTTATTTAATGATTGATGGCCTGATCATTCATGATTTTTTATGGTCAAGATAACTCTCTGCAATGCATACCTCAGGTCAAATTTTTTTTTTTTTTGTCATTATGAAACTCTATTTGAAACTCCAGTGTCAGTGTTATTATGAGTCAGCCAGGTTGGATACTTTATTTCAACAAGTGCTATGAGTCATTTGAAATTATGTATCATTCATAAGCAGAAAACTTTTTAAATTCTGTTGTATCCCACCTACCTGTGACATTTTTATTCTCCATAGAGTGGGAAAAAAAACAGTATACATTGTAATTTGGTGTCTATTTTTCAGGTAATTGACTTAATAAGTTGAAATGAAATTGTGTGCCACCCAGTTTGCATAAGAGCTGTAGAATTAAGCAGGAACTTTCTGAGCAGCTTCCAAGTTCAACATGGTAATTCTGAAAGTTGTTTTTTCCCATTGGTGCCTGAGAGCTGGGAGGATAGTTAGCAAGTTTTTCTATCTCAGAAGAGCTAAGGAGTTGATCAGAATAAAGTATATTTAGTAAATTTATACTGAATTTCAAGCATAAAAGTACATAATTGGAGAAGTCACATCTTACAGATAAGATGCATATTGTGAGGGGTGCTACTGTGTGTCAAGCAGTGAAATGGGAGTTTTATGTGACCTCATATTTTAATGCATTTCAATCTTCCTTACTCGATACAGTAACGTACTGCTTCACTGAATTCGTCTTGATTTTGATTCTTCTTTCTTAAGAGTCCATAGAATCCAATAACAATGCTTCCTAGGCAGAACGCCTGAGGAAAAGACATCCACTTTTTCAGTTGCGTTTCTGAATTGAGTTGAGTTGCCCTTCACTTGTTCCTGAGAGGTAGAAAGTTTCATCGGTCACTTTCTCTTCATCTGTATCACCAAGTGACCTGTATGGTGTCTCTACATTTCATCATTGTCATTACCAGTTGATGGAAGCCTTCCCACATTCCTTATTATCCCATGCTCCCTGATTTAAGAACTGTATGTCCTAAGCTGATCTTGCCCTGCCCATACCTCTCCCACCCACCTCCCCAAGAAAGAGGTTAATGAACTCCCAAGAACAATCCCATGGACTCCAAAGACTGCTATGCAATTTCATTTCTGCCCTGCTTCTCTTAAAAAGCAGCAACATAAAGCAATGGGGGGGAGATCAAGCCCTCTGTGACCAAACAACAAGACAGTCCTCAAAATCTGAAAACATCCTGTTTGGAAGAAGCTACTAAGTGGAATCAGAAGGAAAGATACTATTCTTCATTTGGTCAGGAAACACTGACAAAGCATTGCTCTGAACCAGGAGCTGTGCTGGCTTAACCATTCACAGACCAGGGAGGACACCTGGTGCTGTCAGGAAAGATGAATGGGCTCTGAAGCCTGTAGACCTGCCGGCGATGAGCTACGTGACCCTAGCTGAATTTTTCTTCAAGTCTGAGCTTGCTTAGTGGCCACAGCAGTGATGTTACTTTCATGTTAGAGTTTGGAACTGATGGGATGAAGGTGGACAAGAGTGAGGGAGAGAGGGGGGTCACAGGAACCAGGTCCCCAGCCTGGGAAACCGAGGGCAAGATGTTAATAGTTTATCACCTGGGTGAAACCTAGGGCCATGGAAAAGGTAACTTTGAAGTTGCACATCTTATTAACTAATGATTGGCATCCCTCCCTCCCCCCAACCCACCCATTGCCATTAACATATCCCTGTCCTCTGGGGCCCTGCAAGGCCCTGGCCCAGCCTGGTACCTGCCCTCTGGCTTATTCAGAAGCCACTCCTCAGGCAGTTCTTGGTCAGTAGCACCATAGCTGTCAGCCCATGGGAGTGGTTCCCCTCCTTACGTGGTGGACAGGGGGTTGTCGAGAAGCCCTGGTAAGATCTTCATCTTGGACTTCTAGACACCATGACCACAACACAATAAATTTCTGCTGTCTAAGCCACTCAGCTTATGGTACTTTCTCATGGCAACCCTAGCAATCAGAAACATGCACTCTCGATTTAAAAACATAACATCATCCACTGAAACGTGCTCATGCCCTTTGGAAGCATTCTTTTTTTTTAATCTTTTTTTTAAATTTACTTTAATTGGAGACTAATTACTTTATAATATTGTGGTGGTTTTTTGCCATACATTCACATGAATCAGCCATGGGTGTACATGTGTTCCCCATCCTGACCCTCCCTCCCACCTCCCTCCCCATCCCATCCCTCAGGGTCATCCCAGTGCACCAGCCCTGAGCACCCTGTCTCATGCATCAAACCTGGACTGGGGATCTATTTCACATATGATAGTATACATGTTTCAATGCTATTCTCTCAAGTCATCCCATCCTCACCTTCTCCCACAGAGTCCAAAAGACTGTTCTTTACATCTGTGTCTCTTTTGCTGTCTCGCACATAGGGTCATTGTTACCATCTTTCTAAATTCCATATATATGCATTAATATACTGTATTGGTGGTTTTCTTTCTGACTTTCTTTGCTCTGTATAATAGGCTCCAGTTTCATCCACCTCGTTAGAACTGATTCAAATGCATTCTTTTTAATAGCTGAGTAATATTCCATTGTGTATAAGTACCACAGCTTTCTTATCCATTTGTCTGCCGATGGACATCTAGGTTGCTCACTGGAAGCATTCTTAAGAGCATCTGATTTCTACAACACCATGGACAGGTCTTGCCTTCCTTCCCACTTTGAGTGACCTGGGCTCTCTCTTGGTCCTGAGGCTCCTCAGTAATGCCTGGCTCCCCCCTGTGCACCTGCAAACTCCCCACACGTGACATGCACCTATTTTTCCCAATAACAATTGAATTAAGAACTGACAGTTAAACTCCCACCTGAACCAACTTCTCATAGCCTCCTATTCAAAAGTTAATTTTTTATAAGGAGGCTTTCTTTTAAAAGATAAAACAAGGATGACTGAGTGTGATGTTCTTTCTACCAATATTTTTGAGAACATTCACCAGTGGAAGTGCCCAGTAAAATCCTAGGACACAGGGAAACTTTCAACTTTTCATTTAAATGCCCTGAATAACAAAACAAGAAAATAAATGTTTGGAGTTCCTTTTAAAAAACATTTTAAGGAACCAAACCCTCTTTCCAAAGAGGTTTCAGTTGAAATAGTTGATGAAAGCAAAATTATCATTGAGAATAAACAATAAATTCTCCCCATCTATGTTCTACAATTAGTTACAGTTTTTTTTTAAATGTTTAAATCATTTGTGGAAGGCATTCCAATATAAATATAAGCTGTTAATGAACATCGACATGGGTATGAAATATAAGCTAGAAAAAAAAATGAGTGATTTAGTCACTTTAACCATAGGGCTTTGGGATTCTTTTGCAAATGATTTCACTGTTTTACCTTATTTCAGAGCACATCTATTTTAAAAAAAAAAAAGCCTCCAATTCCTAATCAAATAATCAAGCAAAAGATTGAGAAACTTCTAGAGGCCAAGATCTAAATTTGGTAAAATGAAGGAAAAAATGTGCTAAGACATAAACTTTGACCTCAATAAATTTATGGAATTCATTTTTAGCCTGCTTTCAAAGATTATAAAATTATACAGTTAAGCGCTAAATGGATGGAAAGATTTATACGTGCAGTTGATATTCTGAGCAAGGTCCTCCCAGCTATCATGAAACCCTGGGGAGGAAATGGACATTAATTCAGCTGCACCTCGAAAGAGGGATGCAGTCTGGGTACTGTAAAGAGATTGGAGAAGGATTCCATGGAGTCCACATGAGGATCTGTTCTCTCCTCTAGCTTCCCAGTCTTTGCTGGCCATCTGGTACATCCTTGGCTTAACAGAAGCATCGCCTCATCTCTGCCTTCATCCTCATGTGACTGTCCCTTGTAGGTCCATGTCTGTATCCAGATTTCCCCTTTTTATAAGGACATGCTGGTTTAAGGTTCATCCTAATTACCTACAAAAGCCCTATTTCCATGTAAGGTCACACTCGCCAGTATAGGACTTCAGCATCTTTGGGGGTTGGGGAGCAAAGTTTAATCTGTAACAGTGGGCCTTCGTTTTCCATAAAGAGCCATATAGTGAGTCTTTGAGGTTTTGCTGGCAATGGGGTCTCTTCAGCAACTACTCCTGCCTGTGGCTACACCATGAAATATTCGGTAGATGATACGCAAATGAGTGGGGGTGGCTCCATTCCAATGAAACATTTTTTGTGGACAATAAAATTTGAATCTTTTATTTTCATGTGTCACAATGTATTATTCTTTTAATTTTTCCCCCAACCGCTCAAAAATCTAACAACCATCCTCAGCTCATGGGCTGTGCAAAAACGGGGCTGGCTGAATTTGCCCACTCATGCTTAAGAGCATCCATATACATTCTTCCCACAGCACTTCATACATGGAGGTATACAACTGCAAAATATGCCTGCAGCAATGCAGGAAGCAAGAATCTAATCCTTGTCTGTTATGTGAAAGCAAAACAATTTGCAGAGAGTCAGCATCTGAGGCCTGTAGCAGCCCTGACAACCTTTGAAGAGAGGAGAATCAGTCAGTGGAAGCCTCTGAATACTCAGAAAATGGAAACGCTGGAGACAGCATTGAAAACCAAGCAAAGAAGCGTCCTGCTCAGTTAAAAGAATAGGCCATCATGTTTTCTGTCAGGTAGCTGAAGATATTTGGGGTGGGGAGGGGGATGCATGATATCTTACATTTAAATGCTGCTCCCAGACAGCAGTGTGAGGAAGAAACAGGAAACTGAAACAAGTTATGAAATGGCCATCAGAAATCTTTTATGTGAAAAAATCTTTTGCAAGTTTCATTGCCTGTGTTTGAGTCTCTAATGAAAGCAATAAATGAAGAGTTTTGTGGCTTCTTGGGTGAGAGGCTGAGAGATGAAGACACCTCCCCCAATCTGGATTTGAGGATGTTTTGCTTCCTCTGGGTTTTCATTTGAGCCGAGAAAGAGAATGGAAATGGAGTCAGATCATCACTGAGTGACATCCCCAGCCCATTTTCAATCACACAATTACTAAACTGCTGACATTTGTAGCAACGTGGACATGCAGTAGAGATTTTAAGTCTATGTTAATTGACTTGGAAGAATAGCTATGACAAACCTCAACAGTGTATTAAAAAGCAGAGACATCACTTTGCCAACAAAGGTCCATATAGTCACAGCTATGGTTTTTCCAGTAGTCACGTATGGATGTGAGAGTTGGACCATGAAGAAGACTGAGCGACAAAGAATGACGCTTTCGAACTGTGGTGTTGGAGAAGACTCTTGAGAGTCCCTTGGACTGCAAGGAGCTTGAACCAGTCCATCCTAAAGGAAATCAGTCCTGAATATTCATTGGAAGGACTGATGCTAAAGCTGAAGCTCCAATACTTTAGCCACCTGATCCAAAGAGCTGACTCATTGCAAAAGACCGTAATGCTGGGGAAAATTGAGGGCAAGAGGAGAAAGGGGCAACAGAGGATGAGATGGTTGGATGCCATCACTGACTCAATGGACTTGAACTTGAGCAAACTTAGGGAGATAGTGATGGACAGGGAAGCCTGGTGTGCTGCAGTTCATGGGGTCACAAAGAGTCAGACGCAATTTAGCAACTGAACCGCAAAATGTCCTCCTCCAAACATGCTGAATATTTAACTTTTACCAGTACTTGGCATTGTGGTGAGACCAGAAACCAACTGCCAAATTTTGAAACAATAACACTTCAGTAAAAATATTTTGATAGGAATAATTTTATATCAGTTTTGAGGTTTCCAAGCAACTGCTTCCTGTTTTATTTACAGCTAAATGTCCCTAATAATTTCAGAAGACCATCAAGATCCTAAAACTGAACTTCTCAGTAACTAGAAAGAGATTAGATTGTGCATTTTTGCATATTTTAAATAAAGGATAGATGTTAGACCCATTCAGAACGATTTAACACCCAAGTAAAAATACCTGTTAGGATATTTATTTTCTTTTTCTTCTTTATTGTGGTATAACTTATGATAGTACAGTACTCTGATCTTAAGGGCGCAGCTAACAAAAACCCTTTAGCTAACATCATTTCTAAGATTGGGAGCAAGATACAGATGATTATTATGACTACAGCTACTCGATATTGTGTTGGAAATTGTAGCCAGTACTACAAGCTTTTGGATAGATTCTAACATTTTTTAATACTTCATCGTTTCATCTATCCACATTTGTCTCTCTTTTCTTACTCAGTTCTTTTGAAGTACTTTTTTTTTTTTTTCACTCACTCCAGTATGTGAATAACTTCCAGGTCTGCTTCTACTGATTCTTTGAACTTCCAGTTGAACAGTCATATCTGTCTATTCTCAAATCAGCTAATTTCTTACTATATGCCAGACATTCTGGATAAGACACTGCAGTTTCTGAATTACCTTCTTCTTAAATATGTCTTTTAAAATATTTCTGGTTAATTTTTATAATCATGAAAGTAAAAGCATTTCTCTGTCATGAGGGAGAATATTTAACTTATTTATTCTGAGCCAGTATCCTTGTTGTTTATCCTTTAAGCTGACAGTTTTCATCTAATCTATAGAATCAGTTGTTCAAAATAGCTTGGAGAAGAGTGCAAGAGTATTCTTGAACATATTTCATTTCTAAACCATTCTAAATCATTGCACACTCCAATATAATAGCTGCCCACTTATCATAAATGTATTCTATGCCTCTGAATCCTTTCAGGAAAAGAAGACAGTGACTGTCTCTTCTTCAGTGTGACACAGATGTGGTTTCCCTCTGAGAAGTCATGAGATTTTATCTGAAGAAANGCTAACAAAAACCCTTTAGCTAACATCATTTCTAAGATTGGGAGCAAGATACAGATGATTATTATGACTACAGCTACTCGATATTGTGTTGGAAATTGTAGCCAGTACTACAAGCTTTTGGATAGATTCTAACATTTTTTAATACTTCATCGTTTCATCTATCCACATTTGTCTCTCTTTTCTTACTCAGTTCTTTTGAAGTACTTTTTTTTTTTTTCACTCACTCCAGTATGTGAATAACTTCCAGGTCTGCTTCTACTGATTCTTTGAACTTCCAGTTGAACAGTCATATCTGTCTATTCTCAAATCAGCTAATTTCTTACTATATGCCAGACATTCTGGATAAGACACTGCAGTTTCTGAATTACCTTCTTCTTAAATATGTCTTTTAAAATATTTCTGGTTAATTTTTATAATCATGAAAGTAAAAGCATTTCTCTGTCATGAGGGAGAATATTTAACTTATTTATTCTGAGCCAGTATCCTTGTTGTTTATCCTTTAAGCTGACAGTTTTCATCTAATCTATAGAATCAGTTGTTCAAAATAGCTTGGAGAAGAGTGCAAGAGTATTCTTGAACATATTTCATTTCTAAACCATTCTAAATCATTGCACACTCCAATATAATAGCTGCCCACTTATCATAAATGTATTCTATGCCTCTGAATCCTTTCAGGAAAAGAAGACAGTGACTGTCTCTTCTTCAGTGTGACACAGATGTGGTTTCCCTCTGAGAAGTCATGAGATTTTATCTGAAGAAACAATTCTCTTTCATCCCCTGGGGCCATTTACATTATCTTTATAGTAATCAGAGAATTAGAGTCATCGCGTCCAGTTCTAGAGTCAGAATCTTTACCTTTCCTGATATCCATGTGATTTTCTTTGCAAAATATAATGAAGCCTAAAGTTTTATGTTTCAGGTTCTTTTCACTTTGCAATTCCCGACTCAGGTTTCCATGACAAAAATTCCATGGACAGAGGAGTCTGGAGGGCTACAGTCCAGAGGGTTGCAAAGAATAAGACCCGACTGACAGCTGAGTGCATGTGCACACATCTTATTCTTCTCTGTAGATGTACCTGATTTCCCTAAAGCCATGTGCATCAGCGTTTACTGATATAAATTATTAGAACCGTAGTCAACAGCACAAACTGATCCTGGTAGTGATCCCTTATCTGTAACTCCTTGATAGTACTAAGCACAAGGAGGGAAAATAAAAGGTAAAATAGAGCATGCTTTACTGACTATGGCTGTATGGAGCACAACAAACTATGGAAAATTCTTCAAGAGATGGGAATACCAGATCACTTGAACTGCCTCCTGAGAAATCTATATGCAGGTCAAGCAGCAACAGTTAAAACTGGACATGGAACAACAGACTGGTTCCAAATCGGGAAAGGAGTATGTCAAGGCTGTATATTGTCACCTTGCTTATTTANCTTAGGAAATTTATTATTTTCCAGAACAGATTGCTCTATCTTCCATTATATCCCTTTATGTGCTGTGGTGTGCTGTCGCTTCAGTCGTGTCTGACTTCTTTGTGACCCTTTGGACTGTAGCCCACCAGACTCCTCTGTCCATGGGATTTTTTAGGTAAGAATACTGGAGTGGATTGCCATTTCCTCTTCCAGGGGATCTTCCTGACCCAGGGATTGAATCCACGTCTCCTGTGTTGCAAGTGGATTCTTTACCCATTGAGCCATCAGGGAAGTCCTTATCTCCCTTTATACTTTCCAGTACCTTCTTTATTATTTTCATACATCTATCCCTTATTAAATGCATCCTTGAGTAATAGACTTGTAATTAATTTTCTTTTTATAATTTATTTTTTGTTATAATTAAAGAGATATTAATGCTACTACACAAGAATATTATTGACTTTACACATTTCTTCTATATCTGGCAACTTTTTGCAGATTTATTTACATTTCTAATCACCTGAAATTGAATATTTTGTTTTTATGGGCCCAATATGCATTATTCTTATGTTTTAATTTTATTGAAGAGAATAAAACAATATTAAACCAAGGCAGTACCTTAATTTAATTCTGCTTTTAAAGAACTATCTCTAGGATTCTCCACTGATTTAACATTGTGGCTCAGCTGGTAAAGAATCTGCCTGCAATGCGGGAGACCTGGGTTCAATCCCTGGGTTGGGAAGATCCTTTGGAGAAGGCAAAGGCTACCCACTCCAGTATCCTGACCTGGAGAATTCCATGGACTATATAGTCCATGGGGTTGCAAAGAGTTGAATACGCCTAAGTGACTTTCACTTCACTTCACTTGATTGAAAAAAAAAAGTTTCATAATACGTTTAGTCCTTTTAAGAAAATATGTGCTTGGAATATGTATTGAATTTTTTCAGATTATTTTTTAACTTCTATGGAAATGACCATATGTGAATTTTCATTTAAGTCACTGATGTCTTAGATTTTGCAATTGAACCATCCTTGAATTCCAGGAGTACATTTTACTTTCTAATGCAATCCCCTTTTAAAGGGCTTGGTTTGTGACTTCTCCNTTTCAGATTATTTTTTAACTTCTATGGAAATGACCATATGTGAATTTTCATTTAAGTCACTGATGTCTTAGATTTTGCAATTGAACCATCCTTGAATTCCAGGAGTACATTTTACTTTCTAATGCAATCCCCTTTTAAAGGGCTTGGTTTGTGACTTCTCCATCTATATTTATGACATTGGCTATTTGTTTGGAGTGCTTATCCTTATCAGTATTGTATTAAGTATTTCTAGTCAAGAACACACTTTGTAACATAGCATCATCTATTTTCTAAACATTTTAAAAATTCACTCATATTCAGAGACTTTTTTTATGAAATTGTAATTCTTCTTTGATGACTTCTCTGGTTTTCTCTTATCTTATCAATCTGTAAAGGTTATCTTTGTCTTGCATCAATTTTAGAAATTTTTATTGTATATGGAATTTCTTTGAGAACTACAAATACAGTAGCATACTTTGAATATTTATTTCTTATGGTTTTTATTTCAATAGTTTCTTTTTCCTTTCTAATTTCTACTTTTCAGAAATTTTTCCATTTTTCTTAATTAGAATTATCAGAATTTTTTTATATTATTAGACTTTCAAGGAATCAGCTCTTGTTTCTCTTCACTCTGTCTTTTGCTTTCCAATTTATGACTTTATCTTTAATTTCTTTCATTGTGTGTTTTCTTCTCTGAGATATTAAGCTGAATAATTTATTTGCTTTATCTTTTTAATTTTAGCAATAAAACATTTAAAACTATTATTGATGTTTTCTCTAAGCACTGATTTTGGTAGGCAGGATATTATTACTATATTTTCTAAATTGTCTTTTATTGAGCTCTTGATTTTCCCATTGTCCCAGTTGTTCTTTAGGAGATTATTTTAAACTATCAAAGTAATTTACAATTTTTTTTTATTCTTAGAGCTTCTAATTTTAAGTTTTAGTTGTATTTTGGTTAGAATGTAGCCTATAAAACCTCTGATGAATTTTATTCATTTAATTTTATGTAAACCACCAAGAGGTAAGATTGATAAGTGTTCTTTGAGTAATTCTTTAAAGAATTATATCATATTTATATATGACAGAATTTTGCTTACTTATTATAGTTTTGGTTATAAGGAATTTAATTCTTCCCTATAACTGAATTTTTGTTTCTACATGAAATTCTTACACTTTTTGCTTTGTGTGTTTTGTTGCTATGTTAGTTGGTGCATATGAATTCACAACAGTTATACCTTTAACTATGTACTATGTTTATCTTTGTATAACCACCCGTTTATTTCACTTAATATATCTTATCTTAAATTATTTGAAATTATTATTCCAGACTTTACTGTACTTATTATCATTGCTGCTCTGCTTTGCAGACACTTTTAATTTTAGGTTGTCTGCATTATTTTTTATACATATGCTATTTGTGAGCAGGACAATGCCAAACTATTTTTTAGAATTCCTTCTGAGCATCTTTGCCTTTTAGTGAGGGTTCCATTTGATGTTTTCTTTTTCTTTTGGTTTCATTCTTTTTCCTTCTAGAAAAGTTTTTAAACCTTTAGTTGAATTTGATTCATCTGAGTGATCATTCTCATAGCTAATATTTTTCTTTGTTTCAAGTCACTTTATAAACATTTTGAAGGAACTGAAAGAGAGGAGATCCCTAGTGTTCCTTATGTCATCGTTTCAAAAGAGCACAGCATTGACTAATAAAATGTAGGCATCTCCAAGTTTCCAAACTCCCCACCACCACAAGTAGCTCTCTTTTTGTACTGAGATTGTGCTTTCTTAAATTCTGTAATTGTTCATTTGTCTTCAAATGCGGATTCTTATTTCTTATGTTTTGATTTTGAGATGTATTATTCTGGTCCAATGGTTTTAGCTATCATCTTCAAATTTAAAATATGTCATTCAAGTTCCTTTCTGTACCAAAAATACTGTATATAAACCTCATTTTACTTTCTTCTCAACTCTTCTACCCAACAGTTTCCTTTTTTGTTTTGAAATTTCAGTATAAACCATAAAATTTTATTAATTCTGTTTCATGAAAAACTTTGAGAAAAAACATGTCTCAAAAGCCAATTCCTTCTATTTTAATGAATGCTTTATGAAATATTCTTTCTTTAGTGGTCACTATTATTCTCGTTCTAATGGTCCAGTGTTCACGTGGACCATTAAAATACCACCTCCATTTTTTCCCCTAGTACTTTCCCACCTATTCTTATGGAAAATTTGTCCTGAGTAAATGATAAACACAACTTAAACTCTTCTCCTTATGGTGCTATTTTTTTTAATCTTCCACTTACCTATAACAACTATAATAAATAACAATATTAAATTAGCTCTTTTTAAAACCCAGTTTTGTAACTGGTGGTTCTGAAGCGTCATTTATCTATTAGTTATGTATGTATGGGATAGAAAAATCGTGGGGACAGGAACACAGAGGAAATAGAGTGTAACCAGGATAAAGAACCATAAGATTAACAAATAAGCATTACTCTGTATTAATATTAGAATTTCCAGCATCTGTGCACCCCCTACTGACTGAAGTTCAAATAAATTCATTTTAAAATATCATTTAGTGCATGTCATAAAAATAAATCAATAGGTACTTAGGAAGAGTTTGTCAATTTTCTTCCTAAGAAGCTTTGCTGTCTCTTCACTGTTGGTAGAGTAACACCACAGCTCAATAACATGGAATTCAAAGTCACTCATCATCTGAAAGAAATTTATTTATAAACTAACAGACATTTATTAAGCATCTAATAAGAACTTGGGAGGACAGAAAGATGACTAACATAAAAAAGGAAAAAACACTGACAAAAAAGATGACCGACACGGAATCACTACATCTTAAGTTCTCGCAGGTAAGAGAATACTGGAGTGAGTTGTCATTTCCTTCTCCAGGAGAGTCTTCCTGACCCAGGGACTGAACTCAGGTCTTCTGCATTATAGGCAGATGCTTTATGACCTGAGCCACCAGGGAAACCCATGAGAGAGATAGAGCTTCTGAGCCTCACCCCTTCTTACCCCTCCACATGCCCCATATTTGCCAGGACAGAGCACATGATAGTCTCAAATTAGCCATGCACTGAATTCTCACACACCCCGACACCAGCCAAGATCTTTTTTCTCCCTAGAATTCCATCTCTTCTACTTCTTCCCTCCCCCTGAAAAGCTTGTGTTCTTTCCCGATCCAACCAGGGAATAATTGTATGAACGTTTAAATTTTTCCAAATTTACATTATCACAAATAATTCTGTGATCTAGATCTTTGTGCAGTCTTAGACTATTTCATCACAGTAGATTCCTGCATTAGGAATCACAAAGAACAAAGAAGAATGTTTAAGTCTCTGAAGAGATGTTGCCATATTGAACTCCAGAGAGACTGTACCAATTTATACATTCAACAGAAGCAGGTAAAAGTGCCTGCTTTGCTTCACACTCATCACCTCTGCATAAGAGCTATATTTTCGTCATTGTTCATTTCATAAGCAAAAATAATAATAATAGTAAAGTTGTATACTGTCTTGGTTTCTATTTCTTCAATCACCAGTGCAGTTGAGTATTTTTTTGCATCTTGTCGCTATTTTATTTTTCTACCAATTGTCTGTTTGTGGTGTTTTTATTTTCCAACTTCATGGGAAATAAATGGGGAAACAGTGGAAACAGTGTCAGACTTTATTTTGGGGGGCTCCAAAATCACTGCAGATGGTGACTGCAGCCATGAAATTAAAAGACGCTTACTCCTTGGAAGAAAAGTTATGAGCAACCTAGATAGCATATTCAAAACAGAGACATTACTTTGCCGACTAAGGTCTGTCTAGTCAAGGCTATGGTTTTTCCTGTGGTCATGTATAGATGTGAGAGTTGGACTGTGAAGAAAGCTGAGCGCCGAAGAATTGATGCTTTTGAGTTGTGTTGTTGGAGAAGACTCTTGAGAGTCCCTTGGACTGCAAGGAGATCCAACCCATCCATTCTGAAGATCAGCCCTGGAATTTCTTTCGAAGGAATGATGCTAAAGCTGAAACTCTAGTACTTTGGCCACCTCATGTGAAGAGCTGACTCATTGGAAAAGACTCTGATGCTGGGAGGGATTGGGGGCAGGAGGAGAAGGGGACAACAGAGGATGAGATGGCTGGATGGCATCACTGACTCCATGGACGTGAGTCTGAGTGAACTCTGGGAGTTGGTGATGGACAGGGAGGCCTGGCATACTGAGATTCATGGGGTCGCAAAGAGTCGGACACGACTGAGTGATTGAACTGAACTGAATAGTTTATGTGAATTTTTTTGCATATTAAGAAAATTAATACTTAACCCACCATATTTGTAGTAAATATTTCCATACAATATTTTCCTCTCAGTTTTGTTTTTGATGATATCTACTTTTGTGAGTCTGTGCTATTTGTACAGTTGAATAATTATCGATTTTTAACATTTATCTCTTTGGTTAATTAAGAACTGATTTAGGTGTGTAGCCTGAAATAATATAACTTATTTTTCTGAATACTTAATTAACTGTCCCAGCACCATTTATGTACTAAGCTGTCCTTTCCCCTTGGGTTTGAAATGCTGATTTTAATCAAATCCTAGTACTTGCCAGTGGTCCAGTGGTTAGGATGCCATGCTTCTACTACAAGGGGCACAGGTTCAATCCTTGATTCCCTAGTCAAGGAATTAAGATCTCACATGCCACAGAGTTCAGCAAAAAAAAAAAAAAAAGAAGAAGAAGAAGAAGAAAGAAAAGAAAAGAAATCAAATGTTAAAATATCATATATACTAAGGTTAATTTCTAAGCTCTCCATTACTTCCCACCCATTTTTGCCCAGTATCATGCTGTTTTGGCTACTGTAACTAGATAATATGTTGTAATACCTGGTACATAAAATTTTCCTGTTCGTATTTTCAAAATTTTCTTGGCAATTCTCAACTCTTTCTTCTTCTAAATGAGCATTAGAATCATTCTGTCAGGTTAAGCTTCCTGTTGGGCTTTTGATTGGAATTTCATTAAACTAATCTTCACAACCCAGATAATCACGATGGTGTGATCACTCATCTAAAGCCAGACATCCTGGAATGTGAAGTCAAGTGAGCCTTAGAAAGCATCACTATGAACAAAGCTAGTGGAGGTGATGGAATTCCAGTTGAGCTATTTCAAATCCTGAAAGATGATGCTGTGAAAGTGCTGC
>SJYA01001889.1:389541-412134 GCA_006410615.1 Neotragus moschatus
TTTTTTTTTTTTTTCAAAAGACCCAGGGACTTCCCTAGAGGTCCAGTGGTTAAGCATCCAACTTGCAATGCAAGGGATGCAGGTTCAATCCCTGGTCAGGGAGCTAAGATCCCACATGCTATAGAACTACTGAGCCTGCACACCACAACTAGAGAGTCCGTGTGCCACAACAGAAGATGCCACGTGACGTAATGAAGATCTCATATGCCACAACTGGGACCCAATACAGTGAAACGAATAAACCTTAAAAAAGATCCACATCAGTCATTTCAAGATGTTTCATGACAATCCACTGACTTTCCTCCCACACTTTTGTGCTTGTTTTTCACACAGTTTCTTGAACATACATAAGATGTCACCTTTCTGCAGAAGGGACCTCTCAGGAAGACCATAAGAGCTGGCTCTACCCAAAATTCTGTGACTAGAATCCAGTCAATATTTACTGGACTTCCACTTATGTTCAGAACATTACAACACACCCACCTCGTCACCAAATGAACAGCAGTCACCAAGCAGGTCAGATTCTGCGATTTCACACCTTCCATCTCTGGGTGGCTGATCTTGCCACCTCTGACCTGGGAAATAAGACAAGTATGTTGCACAAGTTCTGTATTGAGTCGCCCCCTTGACCTGCCCCCCTGGTCCCCACAACACAATCCAGTGATGAGAGGACAAGGCTGGCCAGTGGAAGGCGCGTGTGATGGAAAAGGCACTCCCAACTCTTTTCTGGCTGTAAAGCAGGGATAAGTCCCTACTTCCTTTCTTTACAAGATGTCACACTGACCAGTGAGAGGATGTATGAGATGGCTCGAGCTGCCTTGGAGAAAGACAAGGTATTTATTCAACCTAGAATTCTGCCCAAACACTCATTACTGAATGAGTTGGACCCCAAGGGGTTCAAAGAGGTGCCAGCTTGATCCTTTGAAACTGTAGTCAGCTGGATCTCTTTCAGGAAGAGTATTGTGGCGGTAATTGCTTGCTCCCTCAGTGTTCAGGCTGTCAACCACTGAAATGTTAGATCCAAAAGGTCATCCAGATAAAGTCAAGAGAGAATAGGCTACACAAAAAGAAGCTCTCTGAATCCTGGGGCCAGTATGTGGTTGCATTTGTAGTTCTGTTTCCAAGGTCCCCTGTGGCTGAGGAAAGGGAGTCCTGGACAAGGACCCTCTGCTTCTGACTTGGTTGGTCCATATGCCTCCAGCAAAGGTGAAGTGAAGTGTTAGTCATTCAGTGGTGTCCGACTCTTTGCAACCCCATGGGCTGTAGCCTGCCAGGCTCCTCTGTCCATGGAATTCTCCAGGCAAGAATACTGGAGTGGATCGCCATTCCCTTTCCAACCCAAGGATCGAACCCAGGTCTTCCACACTGCAGGGGAATTCTTTACTGTCTGAGCCACCAGGGAAGCCCACCAGCAAAGATGAAGAGCTAATTTGCCTCCAGTAAAATGGAAGAGACTGCCTAGTTCAACAGCCAGCAAAGAAAACGCTCAGTCCTCTTATTTTTTTAATTGAGGTATAGCTGACCCCTCTTTTGTAAATCTAGTGACTCTTTTCACTAAGAGGTTGGGTCTCGGTGCAGACTGTCACCCCCCCACACACTCATACACACCCTTTAAAAAAAAAGTATTTGTTTATTTATTTTTGGCTGCACTGGACTTCATTGCTTCTCACAGGCTTTCTCTAGTTGTGGCAAGCGTGGGCTACTCTCTAGTTGCAATGCTCAGGCTTCTCATTGCAGTGGCTTCTCTTGCTACAGAGTCTGGGCTCTAGGGCATGCAGGCTCAGTAGCTGTGGTGCATGGCCTTAGTTGCTTCACAGCATTTGAGATCTTCCTGAAGCAGGGATCGAACCTGTGTCCCCTGTACTGGCAGGCAGGTTCTTAACCACTGGACCACCAGGGAAGTCCCACCCCCACCCCCTCTCTTGATGGCACAGAGCTGAGTTATGTTGGCCATGGTCTTGCCATGTCGACTTTGATCACCAAACAGCAGGTCATGGTCTGGGTGACTTCAAATAAAAATGTCCTTTATAAGAGACAAGAAAAATGGATAACACAGACCCTACCTACATGGAGGTAGACACTGCTATGAACCTTCTCTGGTCTTCAGACACTTGGCAATCAGCTAGGGCACCTCCTTCCACCTCTCCATCTCTTGATATGGTCACAGGAACCAAACAAAGTCCATTAAATGATCATGAAAGAAGGGTTACTACAACTGTTCATCTCAGAGACATATATGATGGTGACATTTTTATTATCACAGGAAGGATTTCTGGCCAGGTTTATATGAGGTTGATATGAGAGTGTAAGGGAGTCTTTTCAGAGTTAAAGCTTTCAGCATAGAAAAAGAGTGAAGGTAATTTCGACATGGACTGTCCTGTTATGGGAAGATGCCTCATAAGACAAATTGATTTAGCTTGAAGAAATTATCCTTAATTTCTCAGGATGAGGAATTACTGGAATAGTCAAAGTCCTCCGAGAAGAAGGGATTCATTTCTTACGATAGGAACTTAGGGATAACTTGGTTAGGTACTTAGGTAAACAGAGAACAGGGGTGGTGGGGAGGGGGAATCATATAGATAGGAAGCTCTGGACAATTAACCAAAATCTGCAATCACTAACGGGAGCAAAATTGAATTGGACTCAAGATACCTGTTGAATGAAAAGTAATGACAGATTCCTGAGATGAGGAGGTGCCCTTTGTAGAGTCAAGCAGGTGGTCTCTGGAGTCCCCACAAGCCTCTGGGTCTCTCCCACTTTCTGGCCTCTCCTTCCTGGCCAGTGAAATCCCCAGGGAGCAGAGGCCATGGAATGGTGAAGTCCTGGGCTTCTTGTGAGGTTGCTTCTCTCCCGCTTATCCCCTGGCCACACAGACCCTTCCTCTCCATTTGTAAAGGTTGTGGAAAGGTGAGAGTATGGCCTAGACATGCCTCAAACCCCTTCCCTTCCTTCCATCTCTGCTCCTGCTCTTTCTCACCCAGACTATTGAATGCTTCTGCATTTTCCTCCTAAACCATCTCTCTGAGTGACCCCAAGAAGTCTCAGCTCTTGAGGTTTAAGGAAGCCCTCATTCTCAGCATCCATCTGGTATCCAGTCAACCCACTGAGTCCACTTACAATCAACACCAATGCTTCATAGTAAAGAATGAACAGCAAAAAAGTGTGGCTAGGACTTCATCCTGGAAAATGAGACATACGCACACAGGCACATGTATATATATGCATATATGAAGTTATACATATATATTTAACACGTTTATATATTGTATGAGACACATATGTGCATGATTTAGGTTAAAATTGTAACTCTATGCAAATTCTTCTACATAAGATGAGTCAAGGACTGGTTTTTGTCATCATTTTCTCCACCAAACTGGAAAAAGCGCTACACAATATGTTTGAATTTCAAAGCCCAATTACAGGGATGAAGATGTTTGCAGAAATATTCAAAGACTTGATTAGTTTTCCCATGGGTTCCTCCTACTCCTTAGCTATTCAAAGCATTGCCTTATGACACACTTTTACTTTAGGAACCATCTCTCATCAATTTTCTCTTCTCAGTTGTTAGCGGCCTTGATTCCATAGGAAATCATCCACAAGTGGTTTCACATGTGATGGAGGAAGTCTTGGGGGTCACCTGCACAAATCTGATAAAATCCTGCATCTTTCCTCAGAATTGCCACTTCATTGCCATGGGTGGTGCACTTTCAGCCATGGACAAGTACTGAGAGACTAACCAGAAGACAGCTGGGCTCAACAGGGTCTAGGATAGTGTTTTCAGAGGGTGCTAAGTTTCTAAGTGTTTGGTTCAGGAGCCAATACATTCATGTTTTCATTCTCGCCACCCAGTATGGCCACATTAAAGTAAAGACTTGAAGAATAAAGAGATGGACAAGGAGGCCCTCTAGTCCCTCTAACACAGAGGTTGCTATGGTCTGAATGTTTTTGTGTCCCATCCCTCCACCCCCTCCAAAAAAAATTCATGTTGAAACCTCAATGTGCTGACATTAGAAGGTGGGGCCTTTAGGAGGTCCCCAAATGAATGAGATTGATACAAAGGAGGCAAGAGAGAGCCCCCTTGCTCCAGTATACACCAAGAGGCTCCAACAAGAACTCAGCAACCCAACCTTGCAGGCATCCTGATCTTAGACTTCCGTGGAGCCTCCAGAGCTGTGAGAAATACATTTCTGTGGTTTATAAGCCAAGTAACCTATGGTATTTTGTTATATCAGCCTGAACTAATATACACCACCTTGTACTTTACATTGCAGTTGTGAACACATACACACACACACACACACACACACACACACCCCGTGATCTTAAGGTCTATATTAAATGCCAACAGCACAGAAGAAGAAACAAAGTATTGGGCAGTGCAGGGGAGAGGCAGACCGGGTGAGCATTTGCAACGTCAAGACGGGAGCAAGACTCTTCAGAGCAAATAAGGGAAAAGTGCTTTCTGGGCAGAGAATACCATGTACAGAGTTCAAGGGTGTGGTCTGTGTGGCCTATTGAGGGANGAAGAAGAAACAAAGTATTGGGCAGTGCAGGGGAGAGGCAGACCGGGTGAGCATTTGCAACGTCAAGACGGGAGCAAGACTCTTCAGAGCAAATAAGGGAAAAGTGCTTTCTGGGCAGAGAATACCATGTACAGAGTTCAAGGGTGTGGTCTGTGTGGCCTATTGAGGGACAGCTAGTAATCGCTGTAGGGCTCCGGTGACCTGGCGGCTGGAAGGACACAGATGGATGAAGTCCAGGGAGGTAGACTAAGAGTCTGTTAGACGCAGCTCAGCGGGACACTACTGACAGGCTGGCACTTTTTAGACTTGGGGGAGGGGGTGCTGTCTCTCTCCTGTGTCCTGAAGGATGTTAGCAGCATCCCAGATGCCAGAAGCGCCCCCCTCCCTCGCTGTAACAACCAAAAAGGTCTCCAGACATTGTTACATGTCTCCTGGAGAAAATCACCCCTGACCATGAACCACTGCTGTAGCGTCAGCTCCGTGAGTGCAGGGAGTACCTAGAATAGGTGACCTGTGGCTATTTGTTGAATAAAAAAATGAAAGGAGCAGAGGCAAAAAGGGAAGAAAATGTCTGAATGCAGAGAAATAAAGAGTATTAATGATATTATCATGGCGCTAGTGCTAAAGAACCTTCCTGCTAATGCAGGAGATATATAGAGACGCAGGTTCAGTCCCTGGGTCAGGAAGATCCCCTGGAGGAAGGCGTGGCAATCCAATCCAGTACTCTTGCCTGGAAAATCCCATGGCTGGAGGAGCCTGGCAGGCTACAGTCCATGGGTCACAAAGAGTCAGATACGACTGAAGCGACTTAGGACAGCACGCATGCAATGAGATGACAAGACGTTTTCAAGAGGAGGGGACACAAGTTGAAGAAGCTCTCAGTAAATTCAGAGACAAACATCACAGCTGAGAGGGTCAGAGGTCAAGGTGGGTTTGGAGTTTGAAGAGAACCGGTGAGAGTTGAAGAGCAGTTAAGAAGTTAGGGGGACTTTCCTGCCTTCCAGTAGTGGGGACTTCGCCATCCAGCACAGGGGGTGTAGGTTTGATCACTGGTTGGGGAGCTAAGATCCCACATGCCTCTGGGCCAAACAACTAATATGTAAAACAGAAACAATGTTGTAACAAATTCAATAAAGACTTTCAAAACGGTCCACATCAAAAAAAAAAAAAAGAATCTTTTTTAAAAAAAGCAGCTTGGAAACTGACCCCAGTGTGAGACACACTCACTTCTGGACTCTGTGAAAGATGGTGGGGAGCCCACGGACTTACTGTTTGGCTTTAATAGTTATGTGTTACGTGATAACCAGGAGCAAAAAGAAAATAATTTTCTAGTGATGGTAGTTACATAAAGTTTCATTTAAAGTGTATTTTTAAGAATGCTGATATAAGAAACTTAATAATGGAACAGATGGTACGAAGACAGGGCACGTTGTGAAGATGGCATGAAAATGATTGAAGTTTGGGAATAAAAGGCACTGGCGCCCAGCTGAAGTTGGGGCACGTGACTCCACCCACTTCTCCTGCAAGGTCTGTCTCTGAGCCCACAAAAGAACGAAGGGGGCTCTGCTGCCACCAGGGTTTGGCTGCCGGCTGCCTCACTTCGCAGCCCCAGATCTGAGCCCAGGACGACAAGGCTCCACCCACCATCTCACAAGAAGAGCTATCTTCACAACCATGGGCCTCTGTTCTGAACACCTAAGCCCTCCACCCCTGCTTTAAATGTCCTCTACTTTTAAAAAAAATTATTGAAATATAACTGATTTACAATGTTGTGTTAGTTTCTGGCATACAGGAGGGATTCAGCTGTACATATATCCTTTTTCAGATTTTTTTCCATTATAGTTTACTGTAAGAGATTGATTATAGCTCCTATGCTATACGAAAGCACCTTGTTGTTGATCTTCTAGTTATTTTCTGACTTGTGTTTTGGCTCAGCCAGGTGTGAAGCTTCCGGTTCAAAGGAATCCGCCACCCCACCCCAGGCACAGGGGAGGGCATGAGGCTCTGGGCATTGTGTGCCACTCTAGTAATTAAGTGCCGTAAGAGCCAGTCGCCTACTTAAACTCAAGTCACATTAATGACCTGCTAACGACTTCCCTGTTTCTGTGAGAGGCACGGTAAGTGACACAAGGCTTCCTCGTTCAGTCATTGCAATGGGTCCGGCTCTTTGCGACCCCATGGACTGCAACATACCAGGCTCCTTTGTCCACTGTCTCCCAGAGTTGGGTCAAATTCATCATGTCCATTGAGTCGGTTTCCTCTGTTTCTAAGCGAGTCTCCAGCAGATAACCTATGTAAAGGTCCAGCTCTCCAAGTCCAAGTCCAAGGCGGTGTTACTTCCACACAGAAGAGACACTTGGACCTAGACTCCTAGTCTTCCTTTCACACTCCCACCCCCATCACTCCAGCTTTAGTGAGTAAAATTGATAGACTGATAGAGGGATAGGAGGATAGGCATCATTTAATTTTCACGACTCAAAAAAACAGAAATCTTAGAACTAAGGGGTAGAATAACCTTCTCTAAAATAAACAAAATAGGGATCCTGGATGGTGAACAGCTTCAGGGATCTCCAGAAATAGCAGAGACATACTGTTCTGTGCTGATGGGTCCCAAACCAGTATTTTAAACACCCAGTGACATTAACCTTGCATCTTAAAGGAGGCTGAGGCACTCTCAGCAGCCAATAAAGTATTACTTCCCCAAGACTTCCCTCTAAGTACTATAGGTTTTGTTTTTAAAGTCTTGGGTACCACAAATTACACTTAGCAACTACCCAACCATATTATTTCCTTCCTGTCTAATGTAATTTTTCTGTTTCTTTATATAAAGGACTTCGGCTATTTTAAAAAATTATCCTCACTCCTAAATTAACCTGACTTTTGTTTTTAACAATTGAATGAGCTAAGAACGAGGCAGTGTTTCTAACTAGCTTCTAAGAAAATAGGTGTAAAAATTTTCCTACAGAGCCATCATTTAAAACGGCAAATTGTTCTATTAGGGGGTACAGGTTGTGGAGTGTGGTGGGGACCAGGAAGAGAGGACAAGCCACTGAAGGAGGCTCCTCTGTGGATGAAACCGCATGGCATTCCTTCCCACCAGCTCACGTCTTACTCAATTATTTATTTATTCAACAATGATTACGTAAGTACAGGAGGATTGCTGGACAAGTCTGGCAAGGCCCTCCCAATTAGGAGCTCACAGTCTAGTGGAAGCCAAACAGGTAAACTAGACGATTCCAGTAATTCATGCATTCCACGAAGAATTTTCATTTTTTAATAAATAACCATTGAGTCTTTACCGAGAATCATTATTGAGCAAGATAGGCAGGATCCTTGCACTCAAGGGCTTATGTTTGAGTGGAAGTTAAACAAACAAGATGATCTCAANGGGGCCCTTGCGGCCTTCCTCTGGGGGACGCGCCCTCGAGTGGCAGGGACGGCGCCGAACACGAGGTCCTTGACAGCCCCGTACCCCCGAGAATCCGGGAGAAAGGCGTGGGCTGTCGAGATTCTCGCCCCGCCACCTTCAGGTAGAGTTTCTTAACCTCGGAATGTAGATTTAGGGTGAGCTCAGGCGACCAAGAAGTGGAACTTTTTTCCCAGCAGCTTCTTGCCTTGAGAAATTGCAATTTATGGCCTTGGAATTGGAGTCCAAGGTACGCCCTGACTCTGACAAGTTGTGTGACCTTGGGTTACCCATTTCCGTTGTCTGAGACATGGAAGGTGACGGTGTTGTCAGGGCCTGCCAGCACTGAGATGTCTTTGAGGCCATGTTCATTAACATCTCCTGGTTAGGGGGAAATGTTTACTAAGGAAAGAGGTCTTAAACCAGTTGGATGTTGGGAATTAAATTCTTTGCTGCTTCCATGATTCATTGTACAGAAGAACCATGACTTGAATCCCCTGTATCGTTTTTGCCTGAACAAATTGTTGATCGATTATCTCATCACTGTTTACTGACTAGTAATTTTTCCTCTCACCAGTTTGAAATGCCGCTTTCATCCTAAAACATTGCTGTTATTTATATTTTAATCCATTTCTGAGGTGTCTGCCCTATTTGACTGATGTTGCTATTGTTGCCACACTGTTTTAATTTTTATAGCTTTGGTAGTATGTTTTAGTATAACCATTTGATTTAAAAACAAAACAACGTTTCTGAAGGCAATGTTAAAACAGGTTGTAGACTGTTTACGTCCTTAATCAGACACATGCAGGAGTTCGCTGGCTCTTAGAAAGCAGAGAATGTTAGAATCAGAGGGAAGGTTTCTTTTCTCCCTAATGTTTACCATTTTTTAGGGGGGAGACCCTAAATTTGTAGTCTTTCTGATATTCTTTAACCAGGTCAAATTCTTCTACTCTGTTTGAACCATTAGGATCATGGGTGGTTTCTTCTTTGCAGTTTTCTTCTGGGTTTAAATGCTTACCTTCTTTCCACTGTGTCTTATAACTTTCTTCCTTAACACTCTTCTCCCTAGGTTGTTCTCCACCCCTCCTCTCCACTCATTCTGCCCTTTTCTTTCATGTTTCCCTCTCTTTTTCCCCTTCAGTGTAAATGCTCAGTGAAATTCTGCTGTTGGCCTTCTTGCATTTCATCAGAGATTCTTAATTTTTCTCTTGTTGCACTTATCTGAAATTTGATGAAGGCTCTGAGACTCTGCTCCCAGAACATAGATGTACTCACATAAATGCTCTGCATGTTCTGGGAGAAGCCCTGGTTCTCCCCAGATAATCTAGACTTCTTGATCAATGTCCCAGCTGATACATATGCATTTCCAGCAGCCAAATCTGTACCTAGGGCTCCAGTCTCTCTTGACCTTCAAATCCTTATTTTCAGCTTTCAGCAATGTGTCTCTGCTCCAGTGTTCTGTGGGCTTTTCAAACTCAGCATCCCTGAAAATGAAGTTGTTTATCTCCACTCTCATATTTTACACTGTCCTTGTGTTTCCCATCTTAAGGATATTACTAACCAACATCTAAGTCATCTTAGATGACTTTCTGTGTCTTTCCCATCTTTGAGTTGCCAGACTTCCTTCTGAGGCCTAGCATGTAGTTGGTATCTAGTTGAAGTCATTCATTGATTCTTACACCAAATATGAAAGCCCACTAGGCACCAGGAGCTGTTCTTTGGATCGATTCCACTTTGGTAAATAATCAAGACATCATTGCTGCCTACAGTGAACAGTGTTCCCATGTTTTATAGATGAAAAAACTGGACAGTTCACCAAGCCAGCACCAGTTCCACTGATTGACTGGTCTTTGGCACTATCTTTGGATGTCTTGCAATGTGAAGTCTTTTCACATGATTACATTAGTTCCGTTGAAATGAATTTCTGGAAGATTGTTAATTGTAGTATGTATCCTTTGTGATTTTTGAGCTAGACGTGTTTTATAAAGCTAAGTCAACATTAGTGTTTTCAGGTTGGCCCAGAGAGGAGAGAAGTACTGAATTACAAATAACATACAACCATCCTGAAACCTTGCAATTGGTAATATTTTAGAGGAGGTGGGGAAGAGATAAGTTCCAGGAAGCCAGCTATCCAGTCTCTGATAAGATGGAGACAGAGAAGGGCTCACTCATCTGATTCTCATTTTAGATAGTTTCCTTGGTAACAGTCAGAGTGCTTGGCCCCTATCACTTCTTTTTGTGGGGACTGTTTAGATTTGTGAAATAGCTTCGCTTGTATACCTGCACTTAATGCTGAATAAGGCTTGAGATTAAAAATACAATGGGATTCATTTCTGAATAGTATAGCAAAAATGAAAGCATTAAGAGTAATGGTGGAGTGGGAGGGAGGTTCAGGAGAGAGGAGACATACGTATACCTATGGCTGATATATGGCAGAAACCAGCACAATATTGTAAAGCAATTATCCTTCAATTAAAAGTAAATTTGTTTAAAAAAGAAAAATGGTATTGGTTGTCCAGGCTTTTGCAAAGCAAGTGGGGTTGAAATTTTCCTTCTGTCCACAAAATGTTATCAGGCTTAGTTCTCTGAAAAGTTGAAATAGATTAGTACCTATTTGTTTTGCTTATAGAAAAATAAAAAGCTGTGTTGTGTCATTTATCAGTAAGTGAAGTTTGAAACACCATCTCCAGATCTTGTCTTTCCTTTCAGTGAAGATATAGAATCAGTCACTTTTAATGCTCATTGTAGTTAGTCAGAGGCTCACTTGAAAGGGGTATCTTTTGTATAAGTATATCCTTCAGGTAAGCTGTGAAGAGAACAAATGCACATTGTGTTGTAAATCACGCAAGTACATGTGTCTTTCCAGAAATATAAAGATGCTGCAAGTTCCATGATGCTGTTGCCATCTTAATCCTTCATAAGCAAAGGCTGATGAAGAGAGACTATTAGAAAATGGCACATAGGAGTACCTTAGAAAAAAAAACAGTATATTGAGTGACCTTTTCAAAACAGATGTCAGAACCACTCCTTGGAGGAAAGTAAAGAATAAAAAGATTGGCTGGAGGGGTCACGATTATTTATTACATTATTAGAGGCAAGTGCATGTTTAATATGAATCAGTGATTCTTAGAAACAAAATTTACATGTGAGAGGATACTGGTGAGTGGAAAATATGACTCAGGAAACTACTGGAGTGTTCTGTAGGTTATTTTAACCTTGCAGGCATCAGGTGTGACACATAGCCTGTGTACTGAAAAAAAAACTGAAATCTGTACATGTTCATAATGTAGACTGAGCCCCTTGAAATCATCTTCTGGTCAACATTTCAGAAAATAATTTTCCCTAGGCAAATTAAGTAAACTTTAATTGTAAGGAATAATTTGATGAGTTATATAAATGGTTTAATTTATATGCATGTTGTTAAAGGTTTGATTTTTGATTCGTGTCTGTAGTCATCCATGGNGTTCATAATGTAGACTGAGCCCCTTGAAATCATCTTCTGGTCAACATTTCAGAAAATAATTTTCCCTAGGCAAATTAAGTAAACTTTAATTGTAAGGAATAATTTGATGAGTTATATAAATGGTTTAATTTATATGCATGTTGTTAAAGGTTTGATTTTTGATTCGTGTCTGTAGTCATCCATGGGAAACCGTTACAACAGCTGCAATGCAGAAATACCCAAACCCTATGAATCCGAGTGTGGTTGGAGTTGACGTACTGGACAGACACATAGATCCCTCTGGAAAGTTGCACAGCCATAGACTTCTCAGCACAGAGTGGGGACTGCCTTCCATTGTGAAATCTGTAAGTGTGCCTTTGTTCCTGAAGCAATGTGACTGCTGTAGAGAAGTTTTCTAAACCACATTATAATTTGAAATAGGTGGTGGGAGCCGATTCTGAATGTCATTTTTGCATCAGTTCAAATTGTATTATAATAAACTTGAGTTATGAGTGTATAATGAATTGGAAATATTATTACAGTCTTCATGAAGTCACCTGATAAAACCTTCTGAAGGAAGCCAGCTGATGCTCTGTGATCTGAAAGTTTTATTCTGCTTTTCCTACCTTGCCGACAGCTTGAGCTATGGCAGCTGGGATTTGGTGCTGGTGGTTAGCGGGCAGCTCCTGGGGTCAGTGGTGGTGCGACGTTAAGTGAGGCATAATCTCAGTTTGCTGTGGCCATGTTTGTTCCAAGGTTTGGTGCTTCTGCCTATACATTGGAAAATGTAATTCTGTGCTCTTTCAAGGGAGCAGGTTTTAGGGATCCAGTCTATCATGATGGGAGAGAATCTTAGTATAAGGACCAAGCTGTCTGTAAAAACTCTCTTCATAGAAGGTGGGCCCATGCAGAAAACGAAAGTACATGTTTTTCATCAGGAATGTGCTAATTGCTTCCTTTGTACAAACTACTGCACTAGATGATGTGGACAAAGAAGTGAGCAGGGTTGGGATGGGCTTGGGGTCAGAGCGTGGGAGTGCTCCTGGATGTGCTGTGTTACCTTTCTTGTGAAGTGGCTGGTTTTCTGCCTAGAGAGCAGCCACCACATCTTCCCCCTTGGATTGCACCAGGGAAACCCTGACAGACACTCTGAAGCTCTCCTTTCTCTCCATCTATGTTTCCCGAATGTCAGGCTCACCACTCCACGTCAACCTTGGCAGTTTCCACATCCTGCCTTGTCCTGCATACGTTCTCAGCTGGCTGGTGGCTAAATTGTCTCTGTGGAGGGTTTTTGTGTCTGGGAGTCTCATCTTCTCCCTTAAGTGGGCCTCCTTTCTGATCTTTGTCTCATTCCTTGTGTTTTTTATGAAAACATATTTTTGGTTCAAAATACTAACACATCTTTACCTACAAATAAAATACTGACAAGACTAGTTAAGAAATCCTCCTCTGATCACTAATTCCAAATGTTTTACTCAGATTATTGGTGCAGCAAGAACCAAAACATATGTGCAAGAACATTCTGTAGTGGATCCTATAGAGAAAACAATGGAACTTAAATCTACAAATGTAAGTAACTACCTGGCTTAGTTTTTTCTTCTCCTGTGGTGGTGGTAGTGGTTTAGTCACTAAGTTGTGTCCAACTCTTGTGACCCCATGGACTGTAGCCTGCCAGGCTCCTCTGTTCATGGGATTCTCCAGGCAAGAATACTGGAGTGGGTTGCCATTTCCTTCTCCATTCCCTCTTATAGTTGATATAAAAGTGGACATACACTCTTCAGCCTGGTCTAAGAAATTCGTACTCAGATGCTGGACCAATTCTGCCTGTTTGCAGCCTCTGTGCTCTAATGAGCCTGCCTGTTACTTCTAGAAGATAGTACTCAATAAAATGAATTTAGAATCTGTATATTATTACTATTATGGTGCTTTTGTCAAATTTATTACTTTTTTAATAAAAATTAAGTAATGAATATTGAAAACTTCTATTTACATAGTAATATCAAAGTGGTTTATATGCTGTTTTGCATATTTACCTAGCAAGATTTTGGTTTGTGAGTTAATTTGGGAAATGTTTTTAATCTTGATTCCCAACATTATTTGACTTTTTTTAATTCTGTAGATTTCATTTACAAATATGGTTTCAGTAGATGAGAGACTTATATACAAACCACATCCTCAAGACCCAGAAAAGTAAGTGAAAAGTATTTTAACAAACTTATTTTACAATATATTTTTTCTTAAGTGTGAAAAATGAAAATTAGGTCATCCTGAAGTTATGCGAATGTGTTTTGTTCTAGAACTGTTTTGACTCAAGAAGCCATAATTACTGTGAAAGGAGTCAGTCTCGGCAGTTACCTTGAAGGGCTGATGGCAAGTACGATATCATCAAATGCTAATAAAGTAAGTAAGGCTGCTCTCACTTAATGTCGGGGGTGGGGTGCAGGCTTGTGGGATCTTAGTTCCCCAGGCCCCCTGCAATGGAAGCACAGAGTCTTAACTGCTGGGTCACCTGGGAAGTCCCTCCCCGCTTGCTCTTCTTCTTGGGTCATTTCTTAGAAGAGCTGTCCTTGTGAGCTGCTTGAGCCACTGCAATGTGACGCCATGTGGGCTGTTACTGGGGTCTAGTATGTCTAGGTTCACATTCCACCTGTAACTCTGACCAGCCTTTCATCTTGGGCAGTTAACTAAGTGAGCCTTTCTCTGCCTCAGTTTCTTATCTGTGAAGTGAAGATTAATTACCCACCTTACAGGGTTGGGTGTGAAGAGTAAATGAGTTATCATGGGAAATCTGGCTAGGGGCCCAGCAGTTGGGGGCAAGGGGAGGCGAAGATGTGTGTCACTGTTCAAAGCATAGATTCTCAACCCGTTTCTCATTATCATCTCCCTTCACCCCCAGATCCACTGTAGATATTTTCTCTAACTATGCCTACCCTGAGAAATTATTTAATGCCAAACATTGTCTACAGATGCAGAGAGAAATATGGGTCTGCATCTGTGCTTTATACGTTAAAAGAATGAGATTTTTCCCCACTACCCCCCAACTAATTTTTGCCCCGTTGAGAATGTATGATTTAAAATAAAGTAAGTTTAGAGAAAGAGATGCCTAGTGCACTGTTTTATAACGTGTAATATCATTCAGCAGTCAAAAGATATTCATAGATGCCTTCTCTATGTCAGGCAGAGTGCTAGGCTAGACTGGGGACACAGCGGGGAGCAAAACAAACGTGGTGCCTGCCCTCGTGGAACTAAGAGGAAGGCGACATTAATCATACAACACGGCATTAGGAAAGGAAAAGTACAGAAAGGTACGAGAGTGCTTCATGAGTGCTGAGTAAGTGGTGTTGCTGCTGAGTTGTGAGCGAGGGGTGGGTAGGCCGTGAGGGGTCTGCTAGGGAGTGGTCCAGGTGGAACAGCTGCATGTGCAAAGGCCCCAAGGCCAGAAGCAGTCAGTGCTCCTCATTCTGTCCCTCAGGGGAGTGCACAGAGTGCCAGGAGAGAGGGGTTGGAGAGGAAGTTAGACCAGAGCCTCGGACAGGAATTTGGTGTAAAATATGGACATAAAAGAGAAATGGAGCTTGACCTCACCATCAGAAGGAGGACCATTCTAATCATAAAGTAAAACATCACTATCATTTAATTGTAGATTCTATTTAGAACATCTTTTGCAAACAAAATAAAAACCAGTTTTAGATCAAGCCGGTTTCTCAAAGCATTTGCTATTTGGTAAATAATATTAAAGAAGAAAATACAGAAAAAACTGTCCTAGTGAGGTTTAGTTACGCTTGTTCCGCCCATTGTCACTTCCTGACGTGCTACTCGTACGTGCCTTTGCCCTCACTTGGTATCAGTAAACNTCACACCTGGTTTCTTTGCCCGTACACCCGACTGAGCTTGTTCACCTGGCTCAGGTTAACACACCTTGTTAACTTGACTAAGTAGCACCTCCTAATGGTGACCTGTGGGTATGTGACTGGGCAACCCAAGAGTTTCCTGATTTTCAAGGTCGAGGCAGAGTTCTGTAAGATTGGAGGCATGATGGTCCCCCTCAGAGGCAGCACCTACCACGAGAGAGGTGGGGCAGACCTGCTCATCTCACTTGGTCTTTCATCCTCCCAGCCACCAGTGGGACAAATACTGTATCCTTCTGCTTTGTCCTGTTGTTTTTACAGGTGAGCAAATTAGACAAAAAGATGCAAAGATCACCAATTCCTAGGCGTGGAAGCAAGAATCTGAACTCCTATCTCTGGTCCCTCAAAAAACAAACATGAGAAAATAGTCAGCAGCAAACTCCCCTTCCTGTTTTCAAAGAGTGTTAAAAGTGAGCTTACATCTCCTGGAAAATAAGGTGTTGATGGCAGTCCCATGTAGCAAACAGGAAGCAGGCTGTGAGAGATTTTGCTCCATTTGATGATATTCCCCAAGGGCTTCTCAGTTTAACTTAGAAACTTTGACTGGGAAGTTATTTTCAGTGGCAGACCTGTGAATCAGAATCCAGTATTCTGAGGAGAACCTTTAAATAATCAGAAGTAGAGCTCTTTTCATTCAAAATAGGTGTTTTTTTTTTTCTCTTTTAATTATGTATGCTCTATCTTGTAAGAATAATAAAAGACAAAATGTTGACTCAAATGGGAAAAAGTACAGTCATGTTATACCGTCTGTTAACAATTTAGGGCTGGGCTGTGGGTTTTTCCCTCTAATCTGTGCATCTTTTAGTTCAAATTAATATGTATTGAAGAGAAGACAGCGCAAAGACAAAAAAAACTCCCATTCTAATACCAGTGAAGGCTTTGATACATTTCTTTCTGGTCTTATTTCTCTTTGTGTATATTCCCTTTGCATCAGTCATTTATTTTAAAGTTCAGTTCTACCATAATGTACAACAAAACCAAAAGTATAGGCAGGAAAACAAAAGCACAGTCACACAACCAGTCTGGCTGGATCATTGATTATTAGCTTTCTTGCTCTCTCATTTCCTCCCAGCTACATCCGGTACTCCCAGATCTGTGCAAAAGCAGTCAGAGATGCACTGAAGACTGAATTCAAAGCAAACGCCATGAAGACTTCTGGCAGCAGCGTAAAAATTGTGAAAGTGAAAAAGGAATAATCTGTAAGTTACTGATAACATTTAGAAAAAGAGTTGCACCGTAAGTTTTTAGAAAGCTTTTAAAAATCAAATTTCAACTTTCTGAAGTAACTGTCCATGTTTGGTCAATTGGTACATTTAGAGTTAGTCGGATGATAATTTGAGGTGTACAGGTTGTAAGTCCCATGGCTTAATCAAAGAATGTCATTGGGAGGCCCTGACAAGCAGCATTGCCACATTGATTTTCAGTTCATTTAGCAAAGCTTAGGTAAAGAGCCATCGGCCACCTTATTTTAATTAAACCTGTTTCATTTGTCTACACAAAATCAAATAATTCGGAGGATAAACTCCCAACTTTTAAATTGTTATTGGAGTTACGTAACTACTTCAGAAGCTTGAAAAATTACACTTCTTTGAGAGTTTATTTTCCCCACATCTGCTACTGTTATGAAGCATAAGGGCTGCCAGTACAGGCAAGGGTCGTGATTTCTTATCAAGCATTAAAATCATCAAGACCCTGCAGTGAATACTGTTTTGCTAAATTTATTATGCTTTCAGAGTTTGGTTCATTTCACCTCTGATGTTGGCATTGCAAAGTAAGACAGTTTTATACAGTTGATAAGTTCAAACTACTAAAGTGATCTGATCTCTAAACCACTTTCTTGACATTATTATTTCAAAGTTTAAGTGAGGCAAATTACCAGAGGGATGTTTTTCAGATTTAATTTTCTTGTTTTGCTTTAAAAAAAAAAAAAAAAAAGCTTCAGATCCGCAGTAGCCAGGAAATGTAATAAATATTAATCCTTTGGCAGCTTGTGGTTATGAGCAATTTTACTTATTGGAACTGTCTCCCCTAAGCATTCTTCGTTTTCATTTTAAATTAGTAAATATTTTATTACAAGTCTGGAGATGCGGTGTTTTGAATTGAGCCCTGTTTCTGTTGGGGCTCTCTGTCTAATCTCATCATTCTGAGGAATGAAACCTTTAGGTTGGGTTGTTTTTGTTTTAATGGTGAGCTAACTGAGAAAAATCACCCCACCTCTGCCTGCAGCATGGCCGATCCAAACCGTGCATCAAATGCCCTCAACCTCGTGATGTCCTTGGGGCCAGGAAGTAGGGTTTGGCTCCAGTAAACAGCACAGTGACCATTGTCTATACCTCATACAGGGAATGAGCCCCCACTGCCTCATGTCTTCTAAAGGCAGAGTGTTTCTTAACTGTGGGGAGACTGTTTGGCTTTACTTAGTAGGGAAGTGACTCTTTGGCCAGGGCCTCTCACGTGAGCCCACACTTTTTACATCTGAGAGCCAAGGTTTATCACCAGCCGAGTGAACTGAAGCTGCAGTCGTATTATACAGTTCATTATAAGGAAGTTCTTTCCCCTATTTGTGTTGTATTTTTAAGAAAACATAAAAGGACCAGCAACTTGGATTTTCTCTTTTCCTTCTAGACCCAGAGTACAGCCTGAATGCTGCATGTTCAAGGTGAAGCTGTGGGCACACATTATAGCAGATTGGAAACCGTCTCCCTTCATGGAAAAAAAAAAACAATACCTGTCTTGTTCATAGATTGACAATGCCAGTAAATTAAAGTGCAGCTCACTCTAGTTGTTGGTTTTTAATTTCTGTCAGACGTCTTCTTTATGGGAGCCATCTGCACGGCTGCAGGAATATGATAAAGGGAGAACAGAGATTTCCTGTCCATCCAGTGCTGCAGGGGGCATGGGTTCGATCCCTGGTTGGGGAACAAAGATCCCACAGCCACCAAAAAAAAAAACCCCAAAAAGTTAAAGGAAGAAGAGATGTCATATCTAGTGACCAAAGGGATCCAGGAGACACTTTGAAAATGTCTCAAAATAGTGCTCTTTTTCATGACATTAATTGACAGAATTGGGCTCTGTCATCAAAGCTGTCTTACTCCTTATCTTCAAATTGCAGACATCGTGTCAGAGCTAGTGGCCAGGGGTGGGGGAGGGGAGGTGGGTTGTCTGCTGGCCTCATCCTCCCTTGCAGGCACCTGTCATATCCACATGGTGCCACTTAGCCATTAGGCTAAGTGAGAATGATTATTAAAAGCATAGATTAGAAGACAAAATACTAAACTGTAGTATTCTTTTCTTATCATGCACTTCAAACCTATAGAGGAGTACTTTTAATGTTGAAATTATCGAGCACAAAATACCTTTCACTTTGTCTTACAAATGAACTTTTACATCCTGGGAGTGTTTCTCATAGGAAACTAGACAAAACCACTCATTAACTTGCTTATGGAGTTGATGGCTGAGCTGACATGAAAATCTAAGGCTCTGGACTGCAGGGCTCAGGTGTGATCATGGCAGCCGTCCACTGTACTTTCTTGGGTATTTCATTTACCCTTTGAATACTTAGAGATAAGAATTGTTGCAAGTGCAGTGTTTCTCTTTCTTTGAAACTTGAAAGCACTTGGCTAAGTAAAATCCCACTGCAAAGCGAGAACTGCTTGATTGTTAACCACTTCTGGAGGATGGAGAAATACAGCTGGACAGGAAATTTTGAAACACTTCAGCTTCTGCCCCAGGAACGGCTCTCACCTTGGTACTTAAGCTCACTATATAATTTATCAGGGCCACTCAGCCACGCTGAGGACAAGCCCAAGAGAACGCTTTTGTTCTTGGCTTCTGGAGAGGACTTCCTGCCCCAGACTCTTGACCTGTATGTAAGTTTTATCTCGTTCTTGGCACGGGGCACACAAAGAGGAGCTGGGGTGCTGAACAGAAGCAGCTTAGAAGCCCCTTGAGCCCTGTGCCTGAGGCTTTTGTCCTGAGCTTTTGAAGTCAGGGCCCCTCAGTTGTCATGCTTCGGTCCCCACAATTAAGGTACCAGGAGGCATCTTTCATTACTGAGACAGAAACAAATGACTCACAAGGCCATGGGGCCTTGATATCAGACGAATAAAGTAACTGATAGGCAAAGGGCTGAATCATTTCCAGCCAAGTTAATTAGAGATAAGTCATTTTATTCAGGAGGCAGATGGAATAATTAGAGTCGAGACTTAGGGACAGGCCTTGTGATAAGGAAAGGATTAAAGTTAACTGAGTAAAGGACAGATTCACCGCTCAGTAGAGATTCTGTGCGGTTCTTTCTCCATGATTAAAAAGATCCTGAACTGTTACCATGAGGCCCTGCGTCATGCACCACTGGGTAGCTGGCAGGACCACTGTGTCCAGAATACCAGGGGGCCTGGTCAGATCAGGTTGTAGATATTTCTCTAACCACCTGCGTGACTTGTGAGGGATTCAGTCTCCTCATTCAAACAAGGTTCTTATGTGTGAAGTGAAGGAATCAAACACGCTCTAAAATCCTGAGTCTGCCATCTCAGTCTCAGACAGACCAATGTTGCTATAACCACTGTACAGCTAAAGGAAGAGGCCCTTCAAAATTGGGACAGATTTTAGTTTGAGTGTGTGTTGCTTTTTTTTTTTAATCTATATCTACTTAGCTCAGCTGATAAAGAATCTGCCTGCAATGCAGGAGTGAAAGTGAAAAGTCACTCAGTCGTGACTCTGCGACCCTGTGGACTGTAGCCCACCAGGCTTCTCCATCCATGGGATTCTCCAGGCAAGAAGACTGGAGTGGGTTATCATTTCCTTCAAGGGATCTTCCCACCCAGGGATTGAACCCAAGTCTCCCACATTGCAGGCAGACGCTTTAACCTCTAAGCCACCAGGGAAGCCAATGCAGGAGACCCCGGTTCAATTCCTGGGATGAGAAGATCCCCTGGAGAATAGATAGGCTACTGCACTGCAGTATTCTTAGGCTTCCCTGGGGCTCAGCTGGTGAAGAGTCTAGTCTGCCTGCAGTAGGAGAGACCTGGGCTTGATCCCTGGGTGGGGAAGATCCCCTGGAGAAGGGAGCAACTACCCACTCCAGTATTCTGGCCCGGAGAATTCCATAGACATGGGGTCACAAAGAGTCAGAAGTGAAAGTGAGCCACTTTCACTTCACCATACAAAAAGAGTAGGATAGTGGGATGCATTTTGAAATATTTTTAAGTACTCAACATTAATAAGTCTGGGCAGTTAGGCTCCAAGAAAAGGAATTTATTTAGTCTGAAATAAAGCAACTTAGCCATTTAAAATGTAATTTCTTTGTACTTTAATGATTACTATTGAGCAAACAAAAATCTTTACAGTAATATAAATCAGCAGGGTTTTTTTTTTTTTACTTTAGATCTGTATCCTTTCCTGCATCTATTTAATTGCCTTTTTAGATTTGAGAAAGTGAAAAAGGTGCCAGAGGAAGCATGTATATAAATTCTTATGTAATCACAGGTTATAAGTCTTTTTAGCATCTAAAGAAGTTACTAACTCAAATTAAGTAATTCAGGTGCAGTTTCTTATTAAATCTGCTTTTGGTTTTAGTGCTTTTTGAACCCCAAGTAGAAAGTGTTTAAAACTTTATTTTTTTTAATTCTGTAGATAAAAGGCATGTCACGATACAATCAAGAGAATTTTCCTCTTGGTGCATATTTTGGTTATTTCCTCGCGATACGCATGTGAATAGAATGAAGTTTCTCAAAATGAGCTGCTGCTGGTGCTGCTGCTAAGTCACTTCAGTCGTGTCCAACTCTGCAACCCCATAGATGGCAACTCACCAGGCTCCCCCGTCCCTGGGATTCTCCAGGCAAGAACACTGGAGTGGGTTGCCATTTCCTTCTCCAACGCGTGAAAGTGAAGTCACTCAGTTGTGCCCGACCCTCAGTGACCCCATGGACTGCAGCCTTCCAGGCTCCTCCATCCATGGGATTTTCCAGGCAAGAGTACTGGAGTGGGGTGCCATTGCCTTCTCTGGCTTCCCTATAACTGCAGGTTGCAAAGCAAATAGATGAAAACCCAGTTGCCTGCAAGTAAATAGTTCCTCCCATCACTGGCTGCCCATGGATCCAATTGGATAACTCCGTGGTAATTCTAGAAAGCCATTAAAACCCTTTGGGCGCTGGATGGGATGGCAGTGCAATATGTCAGAAATAGGTAAACTGTAATTAAGAAGTTATGGATGATTTGATTACGCTCTTGTGTATTTGGTCCTGTAGTGAACAGATTAAAATCATGTAATGGCTAAAGCTGTGTCATCATGCAAACATTTATGGCAACTTCTGCAAATTAATTTGAACTGTAAAAGTTCCCTAATGAGACAGTGTCCTCCATAACCTCGAAGGACACTACAGCCACCGCTGCTTAATTCCTCTGTTTCAGTGGTCGCTGGGCATGCATGTGCCCTTTCTAAAGAGCAGGGCACCTGCAGAGTCCTTTCGGGAGGGTTTCTGCACTCAAGTGAAAAGGGCATTTCAAAATAGCCTTTACGAGAAGAACCAAAGATGATGAATGAATTCCCAGAATCAAACATTAATAAGAAACTTTAAAGTGTCTACATATATGTGAAGAGCTAGTTATACCGGGCGCTTCCCTGGTGGACCAGTGGTTAAGACTCAGCTCTCAATGCAAGGCATGCAGCTTCAGGTCCTGGACTGGGAACTAAAGAGCCCACATGCTGCACAGCACAGCCAATTTAAAGACATTTTTAAAAGGTGGCAATTCAGACATAAACATCAGAAGACTGGAGTTGTCATTTTGTGGGGGTTTTGCCTGGTTATTTTTTTGGGAAGGACTGCCACTTTCCTCTCCTCCCTTGTCCCTTTTGTAGTTGGTACACTGAAGTGTACACACAATCTCCACAATTTACTAGAGGTCACTGACTCCCGTTTTCCTCTGTGTGGCTCCCAAACACCAAGCAGTCACCTGACTTTCCTGGAGGTCAGCAGGTGTGAACAAGTGGGCAGCAGGCCATGCATTAAGAGAGAACCTACAGTGAGAGCCTTTACAGTCTGGAGATGCCAACAAGTACAGATCCCCAGGCATTTACCAGGGTAGCTAATGCCTATACAACTTAACCTCACCGGCAGGGGTTCCCCCACCCCATCCACACAGTCTATTTCCACACACAGCAAATAGCCAAATCAGATCTTTAAACAAATGCAGCTCTTTACAGTTAATGCACCTGCCTATTAAAAAGAATAAAACCAAGCTTGTGCACAGAATACCACACTCTTCAAGACCCTAGTGCCCGTCAGTACTTCCCCGCCCCCCACCCCACCTCCCCTC
>SJYA01001889.1:413629-474441 GCA_006410615.1 Neotragus moschatus
AGCGCTCCGGACGAGCCAGCCTCAGGCAGGGCCTCTCGCAGTTAATGTTCCTTATCTGCCGGTTCCACTTCCGTTTCTGCCCCCACCTCCTCCTTTTCCACATCCGCTCTGGCATCTTGAAACTGTTGGTATTCGGACACCAAATCCTGGATGTCACTCTCAGCTTCAGCAAACTCGTTGATGTCCATCCCCTCACTGGTGTACCAGTGCACGAAGGCCTTCCTCTTGAACATGGCCGAGAAATGCTCGGAAATCCTGCCGAACAGCTCCTGGATGGCTGTGTTGTTGCCGATGAAGGTGGCCGCCATGCTCAGCCCCCGGGGCGGGATGTCGCACACGGCCACCTTGACGTTGTTGGGGATCCACTCCACGAAGCAGCTGCTGTTCCTGGTCTGCACGTTGAGCAGCTGCTCGTCCACCTCCTTCGTGGACATCCGGCCCCGGAAGATGCAAGCCACGGTGAGGTAGCGGCCGCGGCGGGGGTCGCAGGCGGCCATGGTGTTGCGGGCGTCAAACATCTGCTGGGTGAGCTCGGCCACGGTCAGCGCGCGGTACTGCTGGCTGCCTTGGGCCGTGAGTGGCGCGAAGCCGGGCATGAAAAAGTGCAGGCGCGGGAAGGGCACCATGTTCACGGCCAGCTTGCGCAGGTCAGCGTTGAGCTGGCCCGGGAAGCGCAGCGAGGTAGTGATGCCGCTCATGGTGAGGGACACCAGGTGGTTGAGGTCCCTGTAGGTGGGCGTGCTGAGCTTCAGCGTGCGAAAGCAGATGTCATACAGCGCCTCGTTGTCGATGCAGAAGCAGGCATCGGAGTTGAGCACAAGCTGGTGCAGCGCCAGCACGGCATTGTAGGGCTCCACCACAGTGTCTGACACCTTTGGTGAGGGCATCACGCTGAACGAGTTCAGGATGCGGTCCGGGTACTCCTCGCGGATCTTGCCCAGCAGCAGTGTGCCCATCCCCGACCCCGTGCCCCCGCCCAGTGAATGCACTAGCTGGAAGCCCTGAAGGCAGTCGCAGCCCTCGGCCTCAGCGCGTACCACGTCCAGCACGCTGTCCACCAGCTCGGCGCCCTCTGTGTAGTGGCCCTTCGCCCAGTTGTTACCGGCCCCAGAGTTACCTGTGGGCACAGGGGACTCTGTCACACCCCTCCTCCCCCCTAACCCCCCAGGATTGGCTGTTGGGGCTGGGGAGGATGCGCACCTCCAGGAGGCGCTCTTGCTCTCTCCCCTGTGGAACCTTCCAGAAAAACCTACCGTGGACAAAGCTGTCCGGTTGGAAGAGGGCCCCCACTCGGCTGGATCGAATGCTGTCCATGGTCCCGGGTTCCAGATCCACCAGGACTGCTCGGGGCACGTATTTCTTACCTGCATAGAAAGATAAGTTAGCAAACTTCTAACTTGTTTTTCTGAAGGTTCATGTTTCATCAAAGTACAACCTGGATGAGGGGGAAAAGTCCTAGAAAGTGTCTTGGGTAGAAAGACCGGCAGTGATAGCTTGGACCCCAACAATAATCACAGAAATCTGTAAAAAGCTTCAGAAATCACTTCTTCCGCCATTGCCCATTTTGTTTGTTCTCTTGCTGGTGATGAGGATTTTGTTCCTATTGGAACTGACTACTTTTTATTTGAAAACCAGAAAGGGAAAGTTCCCTGGCTGTGCAGTGGTTAGGACTCTGCAGTCTCACTGCCCAGGGCCCAGGTTCAATCCCTGGACCGGGAACTGAGATCCCACAAGCCACACAGCATGGCCAAAAAAGAAAATTTAATAAAATAATTAATTAAAAAATAAAAACCAGAAGAGGGAGATAAGGGAAAAAATAAAATAATAAAAACCAGAAAGGAAGGTCAGGGTCTAAACAGTCTGTGTTGGCAGCATGGCCCTCCAGTGACCAGAGACAGCCTTGTCAGGGCTATCCTCTGTAGCTCTCAGAACATCACCCGCCTGTCCCTCTGGTCTCGCAGGCCCTCCTGTCTCTGCTGTGTCCCCGGGGCTGGTGACCAAGGCCAACAGCACGGCGTCCTACCATGGGCCTCATTGTAGTACACGCTGATCCTCTCCAGCTGCAGAGCGCTGTCCCCGCAGTAGCTCCCGGCCCAGTCTATCCCATGCTCCTCTCCAATCACCTCCCAGAACTGAAAGCAGAAGGAGAGAAGGTCAGTGTCCAGAGGGATCCCGCTGAAGGCCAGGTTGGAGCTGGCAGATTGAGCAGAAAGACAGGAAGCAAGGGCTCTGGGTCTGCTTTCCTCCCTGAGATTTATGTTTGGGGCCCTTTTCCCACCTACCCGCCCCTTCCTAAACTTATGCTTTGTCCCTGCTGCTAGCCAAGAAGATGAAGACTGAGTTTTATATCCACCGGAACTGCTTCAATACAATGTCAACACATAAAATATCAAGTTGGATTTTGTTTCAGGCCCTCGTGTACATTAATGCTGTTCTTTTAGAATTTCACATCAGACAGTGTATCTCTAGTTCGGCCTTACCATGCATCCAGCTAGCAGAGTATAGATCCCGTTAAGTGAAAATAAACTGAATTCTTATCTGACTGCACGATAACATCTCATTCCACTTTGCGGATTTATTTTCATGCAGTTTTTCCTAAAAGTCCATCAGGAGGACACCTATGCATGATTTTAAACAGTGCGCATTTTGGATGATCAGATATGAGCTCAATTCAAAGTTATGCATAGCCATTTTCTGGTAACTATTTGAAACATATTACACCTTCAGTCACATACACATATTATTCATATAGATATGTGCCAGGCTTTTATGGATACAGTTACTGAAATGGCCCCTTTTCATTACCCTGGAGAAACACAAATATACATGAAAATGTATTCGTTTATGTTCAATCCCCAAGGCTGTTTTTCCAGCCACATTTGTGACTGATAGCTCTGCTTCGGCCTTGATCTTATTAATATAAGACTCTGTTTTATAGTAAATTATCAGCAGAAAAAAAAAGAAAGTTCTCTGAAACCACAAATTAAATGCCTTGTGTATACTTATGGATGATTCACATTACTGTATGACAGAAACCAACACAATACTGTAAAGCAATTATCCTCCAGTTAAAAGTTTTATAAATACCAAAAATTAAAATAAAAGCAGGAGTGAGACTAACAAAAAAATATGTCCTAAAAGTTCTCATGGCCCCAAATAATAAGCTTTTGCTGGGTCTCTAACCATTAGGCAGCACATTTCTGGATCCAGAGCTGAGACCCTGCCTAGACCCTGCACTCCCTGCCTGGATCCTGTCTTCATCTTATCTTCCAACTTCAGAGCAGTAGGGGCCCACGCCTCCCTTCTCTGTGTGTTTTAATTTTGAACGTCTTATCACTCCAGCAAGGAAGGATGACATCTTCCTTGTAAGCGGTCATTTTCTTTGCCCCGGGTTTTAAACACCTGTATTAAAAGACTTTCATTTTTTCCACAGCTGCGTTAGTTACAGTAGCCAAAATTTGGAAACAATCCAGATGCTCATGGACAGATGACTGAATAAACAAACGTGATCTATCTATACAGATGGATTGTTATTCAGCCTTAAAAAGGAAGGAAATTCTGACATGTGCTACAACAGGGATGGACCCCGAGGACACGATGCTAAGTGAAACAGGCCACTCACAAAAGGCCAAATACTGTTATATGTTCATGAAATTCATAGAGACAGAAAGTAGAATAGCGTGCCAGGAGCAGGGGAGAGGAATGGGGAGGCCTTGTTTAATGGTGTGCACCAAGTTTCAGTTGCAAGAAAAAAGCATTTTAAATTCAGTTTTTCAAGAAAAGCATTTTGGAGATTGGAGGCATGACAGTGTGAATGTACTTAACACTACTGAAGTAGATACTTAAACATGGTTACAGATGGTAAATTTTACATCATCTTATCACATATAAACTTTCAAGTGGTAATGCAATAAAATTTTTAATGCAATTCATACTAGTAGAAGTAATTTCAAAATAGTAAAGAGAATAATCAGACAGCTATTTCATAGTAGAACTGATCACTTTAAAATTAGAGTTGAAGAGGGCTGCCCTGGTGGTCCAGTGGTTAAGAATCCACCTTGCAATGCAAGGAACACTGACTCCATCCCTAGTCTGGGAGGATCCCACATCCCATAGAGCAACTAAGCCTGTGAGCCACAACTACTGAAGCCCAGGCTCCCAAGAGCCCATCTCTGAAACAAGAGAAGCCACTGCAATGAGAAGCTTCCCCCGTCCCGCCCTACTGCAATGAAGAATAGCCACCACTGAACACAGTTAGAGAAAACCCATGTGCAACAGCAAAGACCCACCACAGCCAAAAATAAATAAATCTTTAAAAAAAATAAATTTAAAAAACCTTAGACTTGGAGGTATTGGGCTCTGGTATCTGTTTTTTAGCATTGGTCAATAGAACCAAGTACTTTTTAGAAAAATGTGATAGAGGAGGAGAAAAACTTATTTATATCACAAAGGATATATTTTAATTATTTCTGCTGCTAAACCCCCAAAATTTTTAGGTTTACCACTTTGATTTTTGGTTGCATTCAAAATAAAATAGTTGTTGATCTTTTTTAACTGGAACATAAATACAGGAGGGGAGGGAAAGCTATCTTAGTGATACAGTGGAAAAATTTTCCCAAGAAATTTTGGAAAACTATTTTGAGACAAAATTACTGGTTTTAGATATGAATGCGGAGGTGACCAAAGTAAAAATGATTGACAGGTGTTTTATACACACAGAACTGTCCACAGAATTAACAGGAGTTAGATTTACCCTTTAAGCCTTTTCCTATGCCCTTGGTCTCTTTAACTACTACAGGTGTCATTTGACATCAGTAAGTCAGACACTGGGCAAGTGCATGGATCTGCTGGGCCCAGATCCTCCCTGCTACCTTAGGGGCTTTTCTGAGCTGGCTTTATGCTGTGGATCATGGACAGGCCAACACTAGTAACTGGACATTCCTTACCTTGGCTCCAATCTGGTTGCCACACTGGCCAATCTGGATGTGTACGATCTCACGCATCCTTGCTCTGCACCCAAGGATCAGACCTGCCTGGAGCGAGTCCCCAGTCTGGGAGAGCTGCTGGTCACTGCCACAAGCCTTACACAACTCTGGTCACCGCAGTGACAAGACCCACTGACCAGGCTGCCTCCCGCAGTGACCCAAGGGTGTGTCCAGCCTGGAGGCCCAGCCCCTGCCCCTCTCTGCTCTGTCATCCTTGTGAAGGGGGAGTTCTTCCTCTCCCAACACAGAATATTGCCCGATCATTTCCTAGAGTTCAAGACCAAAGGCTGCTATTGTGTGCGGTGCCTACAAGACTGGCAATAGGCCTCGGCATTGCATGGTAGACTCTGGGCACCAGCACTGGCTCTGGGCCCCCAGTTGGTCAGACTCCTAGCTCACTGGGGCGACCAGGACAACCTCCAGAGACCTTTCCCACCCAAGCCAGTTGTATTATTAGAAATCCCTTTGTCTAAATGCATCACATGACAGATGAATCCACAAATTCCAGAGTATGAAATGGCTTCCCTACAGCCATGCTGCTGCTGCTGCTGCTGCTAAGTCACTTCAGTCGTGTCCGACTCTGTGCAACCCCACAGACGGCAGCCCACCAGGCTCCGCTGTCCCTGGGATTCTCCAGGCAAGAACACTGGAGTGGGTGGCCATTTCCTTCTCCAATGCCATACATACAACCAATTAGACATCGCCCCACCCTCCCTCTAGAACTTGCCATGGCTCCCTCGTCTTCAGCTGTGCTTTGTCTAAAAGCCACTGATGGCACTGAGGTGGAACATGGATGGACAGTTCTTATTTTTTGTTGCATATTCTAATGTTAATAGAAAAAAAAAAAAAACTTGCTAAGTCCTTCAGCCATGTCCAATTCTTTGCAACCCTATAGACTGTGGCCCACCAGGATCCTCTGTCTATGAGGATTCTCCAGGCAAGAATACTGGAGTGGGTTGCTATGCCCTTCTCCAGGGAATTTTCCCGACCCAGGGATCGAACCTAGTCTCTTATGTCCCTGGAGGTTCTTTACCACTAGCACCACCTGGGAAGCCCAATAGTAAAATGATAATAAGAGAAAGTCTGCCTTTTCAACTTGGCCAAATTTGTATGGGTGACATGTTCCTGGGAGTTTGGGAAATCAGAGTGGAGACGTAAGATCTAAACTCTCCAGCTTGCCATCAAAGCCTTGGCTAACCTGGCTCCAGGCTTCCATCTCAGCATCCCCTCCAGGCTTTGGTCCCGCATGGTCAGGGTTCTGGAATATTCCCTCCTCCACACTGGGCTGTGGGGTTTTCAGCCCACGACTGCTCTCTCCCAGCACATTGTTCATACTGGCGGTCACTCGCCCCTCCCTGACATGACAAGGGCCCTTTTAATCTAAAAGCCTGTGACTGCCCCACCCACCTTTCTGCCCAGGACACAGCCTGGCTGCCCCTTTGCACTGCCCCCCGCAACTCTGCTCTGTTGCCCCTTTGCTCTCAGCATGGGACTCTCACTGACTTTGGTTCCTTTACCAAACGATGAAGTCCCTCAGACCCAGAGTCCCAGCCACATTTCCCTGACACCCAGTGAGGGCCAGCCACATAGGAGATGCTCAGCCCTGCGCTCTCAGCAAACCAGGCTCACCACCAGTCCCCTGCCCATCACCTCTCACCCTGCAAGCCCCAGCCTGACCATCAGCTCCTAAACCACGTGCCTTCCTACAGGCCTGGGGAGACCCCGGTGTGAGGTCAGTGACATGAGCAGGGAAGTTATCCCCAGTGGACTTTCTGGGGAAAATAGTCTCCAGTCCTCCCAGGAGTTCAACCACAGAGCCAAGAGCTGAAGTGACCACTGGGAGGAAAACCCACAGGTGGGGAAGGACTTTGTCCCATGGTGCCAGCCGCAGGCCCACTCCTGTCTGTTGTCCGGTGATCTCACCCTCCCATGCAGACTAAGAGTTCCATGACCCTCGGTCAGGTCCTGGACCAGGGAAGGGTTGCTGTAAGGACACGAAGGATACAACTGTGGACATCTGAGCACAGACTGTGTGGATAGGATAATAACATTGCAGCCACCTACTATTTCCTGAACTTGATCTTCGCCTGGGGACTACACACATGTAAGCCCTTATTTTCAGGAAACACTTTGAGGTATTCAAGGTCACCAAGCAACTTTCTCTGAAACAGCAGGGCAACGATGACTGAGTGACACATGGAGAGGGAGGTTAAGCAAACTGGGACGTGTTAAAGAGTTGGTGAGTCTTTCCAGACTTAGAAATGAGGACTCTTGCGACATGTCTCTTAGTTTGGAAAGTTCTTTCTGCTCCAAGTTGAATGACCACATCATTCACACCTGCGTCTGCTCCAAACTCAGCTGTCCCCAAGGTAAAGAGGAGACAGTGTAAATCCACGAGAAGAAATATGCATGTGCTTAGCAGTAATTTTTTGCAAAGTGAAAAATTTACAGCAGGTAGGGATAAATTCAGAAGTTGAGTTTTCCTCTTTCTTTGGCTGTGCTTTGTCTTAGTGGCAGCATATGAGATCTATTTCCCTGAGCAGAGAGTGAACTCAGGTCCCCTGCATTGGGAGAGTGGAGTCTTAGCCACTGGACCACCAGGAAAGTCCCAGGGGGTCGGGATTAACAGATAAACACTACTCTATAAAATAAATAACCAACAAGGACCTACCACACAGCACAGGGAGCTCTACTCAATAGTTTGTAATAAACTTTATGGGAAAATAATCTGAAAAAGAATAGATATTTATTTTTAAAAAATCACTGTGCTAAACACCTGAAACTAACACAATATAGTTAAATATATATTAAGAAATATACACACACACACACAGAGAACAAGCCTTTCAGCGCCCATGGATGTCACCCCACTCGCTTTTACTCCTTCCTCTTCCCTTGGTGCCCCCACCTGCCCTCCCCACCCTCCCCCGGCCTGGCAGGCCCCTGCGTCTCTGAGGCCGGAGCAGGAGACAGACCCTGGGGGGTCAGGGACACCCCCCTCCTCGGGTGGCCCCAGAGCTTTGGTGGCAGTTTCCAATGCTCAGCCTTGTTTGCTCATCACTTATATTCCTGCCTTATCTCCCCAACAGCCTGAGAGTTGCTGCATCGCTTCACCTTCGAGTCCCCAAAGTGCCTCGGTCAATGTTTGCTGAGTGCAGACCAACAGCTGGGCGAGGGTGAGCAGCCCCACTCAGAAGGGCAAGCTTCCCCAGAGCCAATAATGTGTTTATTCAGGAGTGTGTCCTAACGGGTGGGGCGGTGCTCTCTCCTCCTTCCCTAGGAGGTGGTCCAGGCTGACCGTTTGAACAGTTCCAGGGAACAGGGATGGTACGTGGAGTCAGCACAGACCTACTTTGGAAAGTTACAGGAGGCAGTGGGGCGCAGAGCTGCTGGGAGGGTCTGGGGGTGTCCTCCACCTGTGTTTTCACTCCATGCCAGAGGAATGCAGTCCAGCAAGCTGGGCGCCCCCAGCCTCCACCCTGGAGCACCCTCCTTGGGTCACCTGAGTTTACCAGAATTCCAGATGAGCGCTTAAAAGGTTTTTCTGTTAATGGTGGCAAAAAGGGGGAAGAAGAGGAACCCTGTTTGCTCTGATTCCTGTGGGGCCAGAGGTGTTTACTCAGCCTGGGCGGCATGCGCTGTCAGGGATGGGGGCTAATGGGGGGGGGGGGNATTTTCCCGACCCAGGGATCGAACCTAGTCTCTTATGTCCCTGGAGGTTCTTTACCACTAGCACCACCTGGGAAGCCCAATAGTAAAATGATAATAAGAGAAAGTCTGCCTTTTCAACTTGGCCAAATTTGTATGGGTGACATGTTCCTGGGAGTTTGGGAAATCAGAGTGGAGACGTAAGATCTAAACTCTCCAGCTTGCCATCAAAGCCTTGGCTAACCTGGCTCCAGGCTTCCATCTCAGCATCCCCTCCAGGCTTTGGTCCCGCATGGTCAGGGTTCTGGAATATTCCCTCCTCCACACTGGGCTGTGGGGTTTTCAGCCCACGACTGCTCTCTCCCAGCACATTGTTCATACTGGCGGTCACTCGCCCCTCCCTGACATGACAAGGGCCCTTTTAATCTAAAAGCCTGTGACTGCCCCACCCACCTTTCTGCCCAGGACACAGCCTGGCTGCCCCTTTGCACTGCCCCCCGCAACTCTGCTCTGTTGCCCCTTTGCTCTCAGCATGGGACTCTCACTGACTTTGGTTCCTTTACCAAACGATGAAGTCCCTCAGACCCAGAGTCCCAGCCACATTTCCCTGACACCCAGTGAGGGCCAGCCACATAGGAGATGCTCAGCCCTGCGCTCTCAGCAAACCAGGCTCACCACCAGTCCCCTGCCCATCACCTCTCACCCTGCAAGCCCCAGCCTGACCATCAGCTCCTAAACCACGTGCCTTCCTACAGGCCTGGGGAGACCCCGGTGTGAGGTCAGTGACATGAGCAGGGAAGTTATCCCCAGTGGACTTTCTGGGGAAAATAGTCTCCAGTCCTCCCAGGAGTTCAACCACAGAGCCAAGAGCTGAAGTGACCACTGGGAGGAAAACCCACAGGTGGGGAAGGACTTTGTCCCATGGTGCCAGCCGCAGGCCCACTCCTGTCTGTTGTCCGGTGATCTCACCCTCCCATGCAGACTAAGAGTTCCATGACCCTCGGTCAGGTCCTGGACCAGGGAAGGGTTGCTGTAAGGACACGAAGGATACAACTGTGGACATCTGAGCACAGACTCTGTGGATAGGATAATAACATTGCAGCCACCTACTATTTCCTGAACTTGATCTTGGCCTGGGGACTACACACATGTAAGCCCTTATTTTCAGGAAACACTTTGAGGTATTCAAGGTCACCACGCAACTTTCTCTGAAACAGCAGGGCAACGATGACTGAGTGACACATGGAGAGGGAGGTTAAGCAAACTGGGACGTGTTAAGAGTTAGTGAGTCTTTCCAGACTTAGAAATGAGGACTCTTGCGACATGTCTCTTAGTTTGGAAAGTTCTTTCTGCTCCAAGTTGAATGACCACATCATTCACACCTGCGTCTGCTCCAAACTCAGCTGTCCCCAAGGTAAAGAGGAGACAGTGTAAATCCACGAGAAGAAATATGCATGTGCTTAGCAGTAATTTTTTGCAAAGTGAAAAATTTACAGCAGGTAGGGATAAATTCAGAAGTTGAGTTTTCCTCTTTCTTTGGCTGTGCTTTGTCTTAGTGGCAGCATATGAGATCTATTTCCCTGAGCAGAGAGTGAACTCAGGTCCCCTGCATTGGGAGAGTGGAGTCTTAGCCACTGGACCACCAGGAAAGTCCCAGGGGGTCGGGATTAACAGATAAACACTACTCTATAAAATAAATAACCAACAAGGACCTACCACACAGCACAGGGAGCTCTACTCAATAGTTTGTAATAAACTTTATGGGAAAATAATCTGAAAAAGAATAGATATTTATTTTTAAAAAATCACTGTGCTAAACACCTGAAACTAACACAATATAGTTAAATATATATTAAGAAATATACACACACACACACAGAGAACAAGCCTTTCAGCGCCCATGGATGTCACCCCACTCGCTTTTACTCCTTCCTCTTCCCTTGGTGCCCCCACCTGCCCTCCCCACCCTCCCCCGGCCTGGCAGGCCCCTGCGTCTCTGAGGCCGGAGCAGGAGACAGACCCTGGGGGGTCAGGGACACCCCCCTCCTCGGGTGGCCCCAGAGCTTTGGTGGCAGTTTCCAATGCTCAGCCTTGTTTGCTCATCACTTATATTCCTGCCTTATCTCCCCAACAGCCTGAGAGTTGTTGCATCGCTTCACCTTCGAGTCCCCAAAGTGCCTCGGTCAATGTTTGCTGAGTGCAGACCAACAGCTGGGCGAGGGTGAGCAGCCCCACTCAGAAGGGCAAGCTTCCCCAGAGCCAATAATGTGTTTATTCAGGAGTGTGTCCTAACGGGTGGGGCGGTGCTCTCTCCTCCTTCCCTAGGAGGTGGTCCAGGCTGACCGTTTGAACAGTTCCAGGGAACAGGGATGGTACGTGGAGTCAGCACAGACCTACTTTGGAAAGTTACAGGAGGCAGTGGGGCGCAGAGCTGCTGGGAGGGTCTGGGGGTGTCCTCCACCTGTGTTTTCACTCCATGCCAGAGGAATGCAGTCCAGCAAGCTGGGCGCCCCCAGCCTCCACCCTGGAGCACCCTCCTTGGGTCACCTGAGTTTACCAGAATTCCAGATGAGCGCTTAAAAGGTTTTTCTGTTAATGGTGGCAAAAAGGGGGAAGAAGAGGAACCCTGTTTGCTCTGATTCCTGTGGGGCCAGAGGTGTTTACTCAGCCTGGGCGGCATGCGCTGTCAGGGATGGGGGCTAATGGGGGGGGGGGGGGCGGATGCCAGGCAGGGAGGCTGGGATTGGGGGCCTACCTCCCTCAAACCTGGAAAGCCCAATAGCGGTCCCCTGGCCCAAGTCTGAGGTGAGGACTGAGCAGCCCCCAGCCATTGCACTGGCAGTGTTTTTCGAGTCAGCTTCACATGATGGAAGGCAGCGGTGCAACTGACTCTGTAGACGCCACTGTCTCCCGGGCCTGGGTGCTGAGCACCTACTGTGTGTCTGGCCTGAGCTGCTGCAGGCGCAGGAGTTAGCATGTCAGGTAGTAACAAGGGCAGGACATGCGGCGGGGCTGACACCAGCCTGTCTCTGCCCCTTTGTCTTTACGCGGCCCTCTGGCTGCTGGGTTATCAAAAGCCAGTGAGGCAGTGAAGACACAATGGCTTTCTCAGGCCCCTAGGAGTGCCCCCTTCCTGACACACAGGTGAACAGGCCCCCGTGGGAGACCAAAAGTCTGCGCTCCTGCCAGGCAGAAGGTGACCCCTTGCCCTGAAGCACAGCAAGGGATTTAAAGTGGCCATCCGTGATGAGTCACAAAGCCATCTTCTCCCCTGAGAAGGGCTGTGACAAAGGCAGGTGACAGTGATAGGGCCTGAACTGAGCTCCGGGGGGCAGAGGGCAGGAGTCCCCTGCACGCTGGGGGCGACCTCACATACCCAAGGACCCTGGAGATGATTAAGTACCCTCAGGCCAGCCCTTCGTTGTGCGGAGCAGCCCTTAACAAGACGCTGCGGCAGAAAGCCCCTTCCAGATGACACTCGGGTCTATTATGGGAACTGGACCAAGATGATAAGGAAAACCAGTGTCATCAAGGAACCCCACATCAGCTGCTCCCAGACTTCCTGCAGAGGTGACTCCCGTGGTCAGATGGAGCCCTCCGCATCCTCCACTTGGAAAATGAACTTCAAGTAGGAGAAAAAGTTCTCAGAGAATTCATTGATTTTATCCACCCTGAGCTTCCACTTCTGAGCACATCAAAGTTCCTTGCATAACTTAGAGAAGACTGGTGAATTACAATGTTTGCTTGTGATTCAGAGGCAGAAATTTTTGCAAACGTCTTAGTAAGAAAATGACATCTGAGGGGCCATTAGGAGTGACTCAGCGGATGTGGGCAGATCATCAGATGAACTGAGTTCCACTTGCTTGTACTCTCCTCCTCGTGCATTCTCCTACTGTAAAAGAAAGTTCTGGGAGAATGATGAAGTAACTGCAAAAAGAGAAAAAGTAACCAAGAAACAAGTTACTGTTTTTCTTTAAGCCAGGCTGCCCAGCTCCACAGAGGAGTTTGAGACCTTCTCTCCCTTGGGTGCCCCATGCCGACGGCTCCTCATCCCTCTCCAGCCTCAAGTCCAAAGTGGGGATGATATGCCATCTCTTAGGTACATTGAGAATCAGCGTCCTGGGCTGTGGCACCTCTTATCTGCAGGAGGAAACACACACACGCGCGCACACACACACACACACACACTTCCCATGAGCCGCCATGATTCTGGGGTGTACGGAAACATTAACCTTCTCGTTCATATCTCTCCCATCTCCCAAGGTGTGCCGCTCCTGATAAGCCATGTTCAATGGCAGAAAAAGAGATAAGCACAACATGGATGAAATCAAACAAAAATATATATTTCCTCAAGCCCAGTGTTTGTCCAAGCAACCTCCGCTGTACAAGCCTCAGAAATCTATTTGTTGAGCCAACAAATGTTGGCTGAGTACTCTTTGAGGAACTCAGAAGAGCCTGAAGGACCTCAGAAATGCAGGAAATGTGGCTGCTGCCCTCCAGGCAGGAGAGACTCGCGTGCCAAACCTCCCTTCTCTGTCCTTTACCAAGGGCTCTGCCAGCATCTCTCTTGCTGCACCCACCTCCAGTCAAAGGTCTGCAGAGTCAAAGCTGTGGTTTTTCCAGTAGTCATGTATGGATATCACAGTTGAACCATAAAGAAGGCTGAGTGCCCAAGAGTTGATGCTTTCGAGTTGTGGTGTTGGAGAAGACTCTTCAGAGTCCCTTGCACAGCAAGGAGATGAAACCAGTCAGCCCTAAAGGAAATCAACCCCGAATATTCATTGGAAGGACTAATGCTGAAGCTCCAATACTTTGTCTACATGGTGTGAAGGGCCGACCCACTGGAAAAACCCCTGATGCTGGAAAAGATTGAGGGCAGGAGGGGAAGAGGGGGGACAGAGGATGAGATGGTCAGAAGGCATCACCGACTCAATGGACATGAATCTGAGCAAGTTCCTGGAGATAGTGAAGGACAGAGGAGCCTGGCGTGCTGCAGTCCATGGGGTCACAAAGAGTCGGACACAACGACTGAACAACAAGTCAGGGGATGGTTCTTTCGTTTGGTGGAACAGACTGAAGCTCAGAGAGGGACCCGACAGGTTGACACATGTCCCAGGATGACACGGCAGAACCAGAGATGGTTCTAAAAAGATAATTCCAGGTATGGAGAGGCAGGTTGGCCAGACAGCCTTTAGCCAGGCCTCCTCCTCACCTCTGGTTCATAACTGGGTCCTGCCAGCGCTGCCACCCATCTCAGCATCTCTCCAGCAGAATCAGTGACCCACCACCAGCAGCAGCTCTCCCACCTGCAACTGCAATAGCCTCTAACTGACCACCACCACCCCCCAGCATTCCATCCTTCCATCCTTCCCCCCAGAGAGAGCTCATAGAACATAAAGACCTCACACACTGCTCCCCAGGAAACTAGCGGCCACCAGGGTAAAACCACCCCTCTCACCGCAGCTGATATATTGTTCCGATTGATGGGGAAACCCCTGGGGTGGGTGGGGAGCAGGGAGAGAGCCAAAGGAGGCGGAGACACAGGCCTGACCCAGGGAGGGAGGGACAAGGGAGGACTGGGTGGGACCTGGTGGTGGAGGAGGAGCCCTGTACTTGAGGACAGTGGCCTTTGGGAAGCAGGAAGCTGGCCTTAGATCCCAGAGCGCGGCAGCTGAGAGGTACGTTTACAACCCAGGGACCTCGCCCAGCCTCCTTCTTCTCCAGCCATCTCTGAGGCCACTTGGTCACACCTACCCAGAGTGTCCGCCTTTCAAGGTCCTTGCACATGCTTGAAAAGTCCAGCACTTTCCATAGCTGCGTCCTCATCAGTCAATCCCAACTCGCAGGATGGCTAAGACAACCACCCCAGAGCAAATTCCCAGAGGCCCCATCTCTGAGTCCAGCTCTTTCTACTTGGACACTTCCTGTTTCCACGTGGCTCCTTACCAGAATGTCCACTCCTGGCAGGCAGGGACTGACACTCCTGTGTCCCCGGAGCTGGGACAATGACGTGGCGCATCCTAGGTTCTCAGCGTGCTTGCCAACTTCCCTTCTGGGTCCCAGAAGACTGGATCTGGTGAACGAGGCAGGCACACTCCAAGGGCTCCTGGGCAGGCTCCTGGGTGAGCCTGATGGGACCTGCCAGGTGGACGGTGGGAGGCATGCTCTGAAGGAGAGACTGACAGGCCAGTCTCATAAATGTGACCCCCAGGAAGCGAGTCCCCTCCTAAGCCAGCCTGTGTGACCAGCAGAGGGTGTGGTGGCAGTGGTATTTGGGGACCACATTCACAGCACAGGGTCAGCGTGAACATCTAACTGAGTGACTGTGTGGACAGAGGAGCAGCTGGTGAGGGACCCATGTTGCCCACGAGCCAGACATGCCTCCCAGCACACCAGCACCCATCACAATAAAGGCAGTATCCAAGACCTGGCTCAGCCCGGGAAGGTGAGAGAATAGGAAGTGTATGCCGTCTGCGGGTGGAGGGCAGGCAGCATTTCATGAGCCAAGAAGGAGGAGAGGTCTCGGAGGCAGGTCCACAGTAAGTGAAAACTCACCTGTGTTCTCCTTGTGCAAGTGGGGAGGCTGGGTCGGCCCCAGCCTGGCTGTAAGGTGTGAGATTTCTTTATCAGGACAAGGGGACAAATCAACCTTATTTTTAGAAATGAATAGGCTTTTGTGTCACGGCCTTGTATCACGTGTTTGCCAGGAGACTTTATGGGGGCAATAAAAAGAACAGCCTAGATTCAAACCTGCCACCCATGAACCTCAGTCTGAGTATAGGTCTCTCGTCCTCTTTGGAGCCTCAGTTTCCCCACTTGTAAAATGGGTGACAGCATCTGATTTCCACCTCACAGCCTTGTGCCAAGGATCAAAGGAGAGAAGACTTTCCCAGACAGGAGTTGTCTAGACTGACTTTGTATGCCTTCAAGCACGGCTGAGCAGCAGGGACAAATCAGTTACTCAGTTACAGGCTGGCTCCCTGAGCCTCTGTCCCAGGCAGATAAGACGAGTCATTATCCACAAAACACCCTTCCAGACACGCAGAGCAGTGGTGGCGTCAGGAAGAGACAGAGCTTTCATATCCGCAGGGTCCCCAAACCTGCAACTCAGGTGCACCTGCTCTGGGGAGAGATGAGTAGGTGGGTGGGGCAGCCAGTCCAGCAACTCCTTCCTCTCTGCAGTCCCAGCAGGTTTTGAGTTTCATCCGTGCTCCTCCAGGGAGCTCCTGGAGTCAAACACCCCCCCGCACAGCAGTGGCCAGAGCTAGGGCCCCTCCCTCAACAGACCACAGCAATAAGGGACTCCCAAAGTGACGGGGCCAGCTCATCCCTCAGAGCTGAGAGCCAGGCAGACGTACATCTGTGGACCAGAGCCAACTTCAGGGGGAAGAAACGGCCCAGAGGCCTGACTCCACGTGGTGCACGCATCACAGGTGCTGAAGAGGCAGAGCAGGTCACCGGAGAACTCACTCGCTTCTTCTTGCCTTGAAAGTTGTGGTTTCAAATGTCTGGCCTCCCTCCCCGCTCCACCTGCTAGATTTTCCCATCATCCTCTGAGTCTGCATAGCTTCCAGGGCAGGGAAACCCTGGTACACCACCACCTGTCACCCTGAGAATGTCACTGTCCCTCCCTTTAACCTGCCTTCTCCAGGGCCCAATATGTGACCACTGCCCCACTCTGACCCTTCTTCAGACCCTGGCCTACAGAGCTTGCGTTGTCAGGTAGGCCCAGCTCCAGAATGTGCAGCTCAAAATGAAAATGGGGGGCCTTGGCAAACCAGCATCTCACCAAGTGCTCAGGGCCCTGTTAAAGTCAGGTGTCACACGCCCACGACACAGGCCCTGACCATAATACCGATGCACGTGAGCCTCCTACGAGAAGCCCAGAACACCTTCAGGGCACAGGTACCCCAACATTGCAGGAACGGAAGAGCTTATAACCTGGCGCATTTCCACCCAGCATCAGGGATGCAGCCCCAGACCTCACAGCACTCCCCTGAGGTGGGGCCGAGGGGCCATCTGTGTCCTGTGTTGTACTTCCTGGGCCCTGACCATCTATGGGCACTCGAGAGGTCCCCACAATCTTCATCACCCTACAATAGGGGGACCACTGTGGTCATTCCTCAGCAACTATGAGCTTTTATCATTTTTTTTCATATTTACTTATTTATTTTTGACTGTGCTGGGTCTTTGTGTCGGCTCAGGCTTTTCTCTAGTTGTGGCGAGTGGAGCCTACTCTCCAGCACATGAGCTTCTCACTTCTCTTGTTGAGGAGCACGGGCTCTGGAGCACAGGCTCAGTAGTTGCCCCTCATGGGCTTAGTTGCCCCTCATGGGCTTAGTTGCCCCATGGCATGCGGGATCTTCCTGGGTCAGGGATCAAACCCATGTCTTCCGCATTGTCAGGCAGATTCTTTAACACTGCACTACCTGAGAAGCTCATATTTTTCTTTAAAGGAGACCCAAAACCCACCTCTTAGGAAGACCCCGCCTGGATGGTAGATGTCACCAGGGTCACCCAGGGACAACCTCGCTGGTTTGTTTCCTCCTATGGATGGAGGACCCATTGGCTGGTTCACCTTGGCTGTGGCGGAGAGAGGTAAGAGATGGAAACTCCCTTCCCACACCTGCTGCACCCAGGGAAAGGGAAAGGCTTTGGGACCAGGCTCAGGACACATGCTGGGGCAAGCACCAAGGAGCCAGCTTTCCAAGAAGATAAAGGACACCTCAGTGGATAGAGGCCATGTCTACATGTCACCTCAGAGACAGCCTCTCAGGAGCGGGGACCAAGCCCTACTGGGATTCCATGGGCACCTCAGGGCTTCCAAGGGCGGCCACAGAAATGGCTGGAGGTCCGCAAGGCAGCTACTGTGATTTCTGTGTGCAGGCTTGGTGCCAACAGAGTGAAAGACAGGGACTGGGGAAGGTGTCCATGTGGTAAGAGAAGGGTCCCCACATCGGAGGACCCTATACCAACACTGGACCCTAGGACAAAAAGCCTGAACCCTTTTCTCCCAAGACCAGGGAGGCCATTCTGTGGCCGGCTCAGGTGACCACCAGTCACGAGGAGCCGGAGGAGGAGGGAACTCTTGAGTTACGAAACCCAGGCCCCTGGGGTTGCACTTCTGCTTTCGGTTGTTTGAAGATGAAATGCTTTGTTAGCAGAAACCTCCCCAGGCAGCTTTTGCCGGCTAAGGTCCGTCTAGTCAAGGCTATGGTTTTTCCAGTAGTCATGTATGGATGTGAGAGTTGGACTGTGAAGAAGGCTGAGTGCCAAAGAATTGATGGGTTTGAACTGGTGTTGGAGAAGACTCTTGAGAGTCCCTTGGACTGCAAGGAGATCCAACCAGTCCATTCTGAAGATCAGCCCTGGGATTTCTTTGGAAGGACTGATGCTAAAGCTGAAACTCCAGTACTTTGGCCACCTCATGCAAAGAGTTGACTCATTGGAAAAGACTCTGATGCTGGGAGGGATTGGGGGCAGGAGGAGAAGGGGACGACAGAGGATGAGATGGCTGGATGGCATCACTGACTCGATGGACGTGAGTCTGAGTGAACTCCAGGAGTTGGTGATGGACAGGGAGGCGTGGCGTGCTGCGATTCGTGGGGTCGCAAAGAGTCGGACACAACTGAGCGACTGAACTGAACTGAAAGAGAAAGAAGATTCAGGCTCCAAGTGAGATTTTCCTTGAGGGGCCTTTTCTAGAAGGATTCAGTCTTCCTTCTCTGTGTAGGGGCAACGTCTCTCCAGAAAGGGTCTTGGCCTCAGGGAAAGCTAGAGTGCTCAGGTGCCTGGTCATGTCTGACTCTTTTGCAACCCCTGGGACTGCAGCCTGCTTGGCTGGCTCCTCTGTCCATGGGATTCTCCAGGGAAGAATATTGGAGTGGGTTGCCATGCCCTCCTCCATCAGGAAGCTAGAATAGGGCGCAGTTCTGCGGGGAGGCCCCTGCCCATCATCCCTGAAGGCTAGACCCAGGCGGGATGCGGGGATCCGTGGCATCTCTCCGGACCAAAGGGTCCCAAGACGCCAAGGCTGGGGGCGGGGGGCCCTAAGAATGATTGCGGTCTGATAGATCTGAGGCCAGAGGGAAGTGGCGGGGTCGGGGCGGGGTCGCCGAGGCCTGGCGCGTGACCCGAGCCCGGACGGGCCGGGCGGCCGGGTGGGGCGGGGCCGGGTCACCGGGGGCAGCAGCGTGCCCCGCCCCGGGGGAGTGTCCCGCCGGGCGCAGACACCTTAAGGGCCTGAGGGCCGGGGAGGAAGCCTGCGGAGGGGTGGCCGGCGCGAGATCTGAGTTAGGATTCGAGTCGGGTCCGATCGCACGGGCGAGGGAGCCATGGCGTCGTCCGGGTCGCTGGTGCCGCCGCTGCTGCTGCTCGTGCTGCTGGCGGGCGCGGCGCGGGCCGGCCTCCACTTCCGCCCGGGCCGCGGCTGCTACCGGCCTCTGCGAGGAGACCGGCTCACCCAACTGGGGCGCAGGTCGGGGAGGCTGGTGGGAGGGGCTGCGCGCGCTCTGCCGCCTGGGGAGCCCTGCCGCCTCCTTGGAGTGCCAGCAACCGGGGCGCCCTGCTTCCCTTGACCTCTGCGGGTCAGGGCCAGCCCCTAGGCTTTGGGAGGCTCTCTTTCACTTGTGCGGGGTTGGAAGGGCCTCACCCGTGCTGGAAGCAGGCCAAACTCGCCGACCTGCATTTGGGACGTTGCTGGCCGCAGCAGTCTTGTTCCTGAATTGGGGGTGCGGGAGGGGGGTGCCCTGCCAGCTTCAGAGTCTGAGAGGGCGGGATCTCCCGGCGTGAGATGGGTCGCCCCCATTCCCTCTCATCCTCCCACTGGGGAAGATGTCTGGGGCCCCCACCCCCACCCCAGGAGAGGGGAGAGGTGCACAGCACTGATTCTGTTGGTGATGTCTGTTCCTAGGACGTACCCCCGGCCTCATGAATACCTGTCCGCGTCGGATCTCCCCAAGAGCTGGGACTGGCGCAACGTGAATGGGGTCAACTACGCCAGTGTCACCAGAAACCAGCACATCCCCCAGTACTGTGGCTCCTGCTGGGCGCATGGCAGCACCAGTGCCATGGCGGGTAGGTCAAGGGCCAGCGAGGCCCATCCAGCTGCCTAACTGTCAGCATAGGTCCCAGGGATTCAACCTGGGATGGGGAAGGGCGGTGTCTGTGTCAGGCCTCAGGGAGCGGATCTGGGGCCTTGTGCATGCCCAGCAGGCATAGAACTGAAGCTCCAGGACCCTTAACTGTCTCAAAGCTTGTGACCTGGGCCACTGGGGCCCAAACCACAGACTCGCCCAACCCCCTGCTGGAGTTGGGCATGTGAATGTGAAGCTGCTTTTTAGGGTAGTTAATATTTGAAGTGAATGCTTGACCTGGGCTGGGGCTATTGGGAAAGGCCAGCTTTCTTCTCGTCTGGACCTTAGCCCCCTGGCCACAGTGAGGGCTGGAAGGAGGGGACATCAGAGGTTCACATCGCTTGAGCAGGCTGCTGGGCCCACCTGGGAGGGTGGGTTGCCGACTTCACACCAGCCTGGGTCTTCTGACAACCCAGGGGTTCCACACTAGAATCTATGAAAGTCCTGCCCTGAGGCACTGTGCTAGGCAGACTGACCTCAGTGTGGCTACTGCCGCTGGCCAACATTCCACGTGTCATTGAGGTTCCTGACTGCCCTGGGATTGCTCCCACTTTGTAGATGAGGAAACCAAGGCTCCTGGCTGAGCAGTCGGGAGACTAGGCCTTTGTGTGAGCATAAGTGACAGCCGGGACCTGAGCCCAGAAGCTGGGCTGCCTTGAGGGTGAAGAGTGGGGGACCCCAGGGTCCACCACTGTAGCAGGGACACCTGGTGGGTCTCTGAGGTGGCCCTGCCCCATCTCTCCTGGGGGCTGGGTGGTACTTCTGACCCTTCAGGAAGGAGGAGGGAAGGGGCTGGTAGGCCGAGCCCCATTTTTAGCTGAGAAGGCCCCACTGACTGGAATGGAGATGGACAGGGCCCCCTGGAGAAATGTGGTGCCAGAGGCTTAATCCAGGAGCCACTGGGAGACGTCTGAGCTAGGCAAGCAGGCAGGGTGTGGGCGGCCTTGAGCTCAAAGCTCATGGCAAAGGCCCGGCAAGAATGGTGCTCACTGGCCTAGAGGAACTGAGAGGGCCTTTGTGGCAGGGGCCTGAGGGTGTGGTAGGGGAAGCTGAAAAGGTCACCAGGGGCCCTGCGCCCAGGGGAGGGGCCTGGCAGAAGCCTGAGGGATCTCAGGAGGGATTTACAGGCCAAATTTTGCATCTGTAAAGGAACACAGTGCCTGGAAGGGCTGGCTGGTCCATTGACCTTTCCCTGTTCAAAGGTCAACCCTCCACTGACCAGAGTGGACCCTCCTGGGCAGACAAACAATGGCTTCCCCCTCCCGACCCTCAAATGTACTCCCTAGCAGCAGACACCCTCTTCCTCTTTCGCTGAGAAAAGAGAAGCCCCCAAAAGGGAACTTCCAGGGTGCCAGCCCAGCTGCCGCCTACCACAGCTGGTCATAGTTCGCCTGCCTTCCCATCCCTGGGTGTCTAGCATCTGCGCCCCTGGCCGAGGCCACCCCTGCCAATGCCCACCCCTGCCCATCGCTGAACCCCACTCTGCCTCCAGCTGCCACCCCACTTCTGCTCTCAGAGGTGCCTGCAGCCCCCACTTCCTCTCTTACCTCCTCAAACACCTCCAGCTGCTTGCCAAGGGCTCCAGCATGGGGCCGCCATGGGCAGGCCAGGTGGTCGCCGCCTGGCCTCGCCCTGCCTGATTGTGCTTGATCCGTGACCCCCAACCCCAGTGCTTTCCTGGCTTTCAGTCACAGTGGGCCCCTGACCTCTGCCTCTCTGGCCCCTTCAGACCCTCTTACCAGCTCCTCATCCTCCCAACTTAACTTCTGAACGTTGGGTCCCCAGGACCTAGATCTGGACTTGGCCTTCACGTCCACCTGATGCTTTCCCTGTCACTTGGACGCCTGACACCGCAAACCTCACCTGCTTCTCGTTTCCACCACCACCCTCACCCCCAAACCAGTTCTTCCCCAGCCTCCTGATCACTCCAGGAGAACACCTTCCTTCCCTCACTCTGGCTGAAGCCCAGAAGCACTCCGGCCACCTGTTTTTTACCTTCAGACAATCAGGCCATAGGGCTGGGCTCTCCCTTCACGGTATATCGAGGATTCTGCTGGAACTGGGCCCTGGCCTTGCTGCTGGAGCTGCCTGACCGGTCCACTTGCTGCTCCCCTGCCGCCCCACCTCAGGCCTCAAACAGCTCCAACCAGGCTGTCCTGGGCCCCTCTCTGTCCTGCCTGAAACTGTTTTAGACTTCAGGCAGATTAGCCAAAACTCTGACTTGCCTGCAGACCCTGTGTTAGCTGACTCCTTATTTGGTGTTGGGACCCAATTTGGATGTCAAGAGCTGAAGAACAGGAGGGTGCCCTCAGGCCCGGCCCTTGTCCCCTCCCATGGGTGCCCCCCACTGTCTGTCTGTACCCCCCATCCTCTCCCCTCTTTTCCGGGCACCACTGCATCTACCGCTGCTGTGGCCCATCTCCCCGACCACATGAAGCTCACAGGGTGGGAGCTTTGTTTTGCTCACTGAACAGGGCCTGGCGCACAGTAGGTGATGAGGCGGCCGTGGATGAGTGGGAAAGACGAAGGGCAGAAAGGGGAAGTGCCAAGTGCAACCCTCCACGGGTGGGTCAGGTGCAGACTGGTTGGGAAACAGCAGTGGGGGCGAAGGGGACCCTCATCCCACCTCCAGGCCTTGCCCAGCATGCGGCCAGGATGGAGAACCTCCGTGTTCATGGCAAGGGAGCTGCCAGGGTGAGGCTGCAGTCAGTAAAACCTCAGTGAGTTCATTTAGGCAGCTGGTATTTACTGAGCAGGCTTCCTAGGTGATGGAAGGCCGAGGGCAGTGGTAAAGAACCCACCTGCCAGTGCAGCAGACACAAAGGACGTAGTTGCCATCCCTAGGTCAGGAAGATCACGTGGAGTAGGAAATGGCAACCCACTCCAGTATTCTTGCCTGGAGAATCCTGTGGACAGAGGAGCCTGGCGGGCCATAGTCCATGGGGTCGCAAAGAGTCGGAAACAACTAAACGCATTTATTTACTGAGCACCAACAATATGCCAGNTGGAGTAGGAAATGGCAACCCACTCCAGTATTCTTGCCTGGAGAATCCTGTGGACAGAGGAGCCTGGCGGGCCATAGTCCATGGGGTCGCAAAGAGTCGGAAACAACTAAACGCATTTATTTACTGAGCACCAACAATATGCCAGGCAGCCTGGGAGCTACGCTATGCCAGCACTGCAGGAGGGAGATGGTCCATTAACAAGGGGGCTAAGGGGTAGGGCTAATGAGTGAAATGATGTCAGCTGGAGGGCCAGCAAGGCTGGAGAGGGATTGTGAGGGCTGAGAGCAGATGGCTGTGGGAGGCTACTGAGAAGGGGCTTGGGGAGACCTGTGGTAGGGAGGGGTTGGCCACGCAGGGTTCTGTAGAGGTGTGTCTGCAGTAGGGCCCTGGGGGAGTGTGGTCCAGGCACTGGGGAAAGAGCTGGGGCACTGCTGTAACTGGCTGTGGGTTCCAGGAGGCCGAGGGCAGGTTACAGGGGCGGATGTAGAGCCCTGTGGGCCCAGAGCCTGGGAAGTGACCCCAGGGATGTAGGGGGGCATGGGACTGTGGGAGGGAAGGAAGGAAGTGCCTGGAGGGGGCTGCTGGGGGGTGGAGGACCTGGCTGCTTGCTCACTGTAATCAGGGAAAGAACAGGCTTGGTGAGTTCCGACTTGGAGATGGGATCTCAAGATGTGGACTGGCGTGGATGGCTGTGGGATCATCACCTCAGGAGGTGGAAAGTGAGGTGGCTGGGTAGGGTAGGAGTGGCTGGGGGTCCCCAGGACTCTGCGTGTGCAGGAAAAGGGGCGTGGCCACCCTCAGCTGCCTGTAGGGTGTGTGGGCCTAGGTGCGTGGGGAATGAGAGGGGTCACCCCACCTGCCCCTGGTCTGGACTCTCCAGTGCCCTAGAGGGGGCTGGTCACTAGCAGCCTTCAGGCAGGACACCCCTGGAGCTGTCCTGGTAGTTGGCGGTAGGGGTCGGCATCAGTGCTGAGAGAGGCATGAGGAGAGAGAGCAGAGGCCCCGTGGGAGGAGGGGACCGTGCTTTGGAGCGGGATGCAGGGGGCCCCCCCAGAACAGCAGGAAAGGGGGTGGACGCCGACCCATGTGGCTGCTGCCCCTGCAGACCGGATCAACATCAAGAGGAAGGGGGCGTGGCCGTCCACACTGCTGTCGGTGCAGCACGTGATTGACTGCGGCGATGCAGGCTCTTGTGAGGGGGGCAACGACCTGCCGGTGTGGGAGTATGCCCACCGGCACGGCATCCCCGACGAGACCTGCAACAACTACCAGGCCAAGGACCAAGGTAGGCACCGCTCGCCCTGCGCCCCCCGCCCCCCGCCAGACACACGCACATGGGGACACGCACGCCTCCCTCTTCCCAGGGCAGGCGTGGTCTGCACTTCTCAGGTCCTGTGGCTGGCCCTGGGGGAGGATGGGACAGAGCCCCCTGGGTGGGGCTGGGGAATCAGGAAATGGGGGCCTGGCGTCCTTGTTGAGAAAGGACTTGGGGCGGGGTTCTCCAGCCTACAACGCACTGTGGCCAGGCCAGGCCCTGGTGTTTGGATCTGGCATTTTAGTGGTTTCACAGCCTTTGTAAGGGGAATGTGGGTCCAGGGAAGAGTGTTTCCAGGAGCTGGATGGGGAGAGCTGGCAGGCAGCAGGAGGGCCTGGCCTAAGTCACAACTCTGGGCTGAGGGCACTGCATGGACCAGTGGACACAAGCTGGCCTGCTTGTGCCTCCAGTCCCTGGAGCTGGCACGTTCCTTTCAACCTGCTCCCCTTGGAAACCAAAGGAGAGAAAGAGTCCAAACCCCACACCCACAGTGGGTAGTTTTAAGTGTCCTGTCTGAGCTCCCTCGTAACCAGAGCACAGAGCTGGGGCCAACTCAAAAGGCCTTCTGAGACAGGAAAGGGGAGGATGGGGATGAACAGGGGCCCAGGGAGGGGACTTTTCTGCCACCCCCCACTCCATCTATAAAACGTGTGCTCCCGCCCCTGAGCCTTCTGAAGGCGCCATCCCACGCCCACGGGTGCCCTCGCCTTGCCTCCTGGCCATACTCCCAGCCAGAAAGCATCCCCCCAAACTGGTTGAGTGAGTCTTGTTGAAGTGGTAGATGCCACAGGGGTCAGAGGATCAGGGAGAGGTGCCCAGGGTGAAAAGGAGAAGGGGGGCCCCTGAGGGCTCAGAATTGGGGACCCAGGTGGTCTTGGGGCCCCGCTCTGCCTAGAACTGTCATGTCTGTCCTCAACCAGGCCCTGGAGCCCACCTAGAACAATAGGGCCAGATGGAATTCACCAGCCCCTGGTTGTTTGCAGTAAGTGGTCTTGCCTTTGTGTTAGCAAATGTGGCCACAGATCCACCATGTTTCAGGGGGTCCTGGGCATTTGGTGTCCAGGGGGTGAATTAAACCAACAGTTTAATCCTCAAAAGAGTTTACTGTCCTGGGGGGGGGGGTGAATCTGGACAGACCTGAAAATTATGGCAGAAATAGGTAACATGAAAGCAGTAAAGAGGGGGCTGCAGGCTCGAGACGGTGTGGAGTCTTCCAGATCTAACAGCCGCACTTTGTTTTGAACCCTAATTCTTGATGCCTCCTCAAATGAAGAAAATGCTTGCTTTCCCCCTAGATGTGTTGACCTATTCACTAGCCAACAATATAATCTTATTAAAAGGCTGCTCCCCTTGGAAATCAAAGGAAATTACTAAAAATTATTAAAAATTAAGAATTTAATTATCCTGTATTCTCAGCTATAGGGTATTATGCAAAGGCCTTTCTCCTGGCTTTCAGGAAAAGTCGAGCTTTTGAGCGCGCCCACTTTGTGCTAATTAGTGTTGCCTTTTTGCTGAGAGCTGGGGAAGGAATGGTTATCGTGACTCCTGTAGCTGAAGGAAGAGGGTAATTAAACACCTGAGCACAAGGTGATTTATGTTATTAGTTAGTGGATGGAGCACTCAGCTAGAAAAGTGAAGATTGGGGTCTGGGCGCGCTGCTTTGTTCGCCTGTTAACGAGGAAAAGATCTCACACTGCCTCTCTGTGCGGTCCCCCCAGAGTGTGACAAGTTTAACCAGTGTGGGACGTGCACTGAATTCAAAGAGTGCCACGTCATCCAGAACTACACCCTCTGGAAGGTCGGTGACTACGGCTCCCTTTCAGGGAGGGAGAAGATGATGGCGGAAATCTACGCCAATGGCCCCATCAGGTATGGAACTGAGACCTCTGCCCTAGGTGGGCACGCAGGCTTCAGGTCGAGGGGACCCAGGTCATTTTCACCCCTTTTCTTCTGGCCAACTTGACCCGCAAGGCTAGAAACAGCTGCCATGTGAGTTTTCTCAGAATTAAGCTCAGGGCTCTCCCAGTGGCTCAGTGGTAACGAACCTGCCTACCAATGCAGGAGACACGGGCTTGATCCTTGGGCTGGGAAGATCCCCTGGAGAAGGAAATGGCAACCCATTCCAGTGTTCTTGCCTGGAAAATCCCATGGACAGAGGAGCCTGGCAGCCCACAGTCCACAGGGTCACAAAAGAGCCTGACACAACTTAGCAGCTAATCAAAAGTAAAGCTCAACAGTCCATNCCTGGAGAAGGAAATGGCAACCCATTCCAGTGTTCTTGCCTGGAAAATCCCATGGACAGAGGAGCCTGGCAGCCCACAGTCCACAGGGTCACAAAAGAGCCTGACACAACTTAGCAGCTAATCAAAAGTAAAGCTCAACAGTCCATGTGCCTCTGGTAGGATTATTGGGAAGGAGGCACGTGTGTGGGAAGGTCCCAGGGCGCAGCCCATGCTGTGGGGCTGCCAGTGGAGCAACCATAGGGGGGACGCCAGGTGAGTAACAACAGAAGTTTGGACAGAACCATCAGGTGTGAATTATGTGATTTGTTCCTAACCGTGGTGAACAGTGGCCGCTGAAAGTGCGCATTCTCTCCCTGCTTGCTTTCAGCTGTGGCATAATGGCAACAGAAAAGATGTCTAACTACACTGGCGGCATCTACTCCGAATACAACGACAAGGCCTACATAAACCACATCGTCTCCGTGGCCGGGTGGGGTGTCGGCGATGGCATAGAGTACTGGATTGTCCGGAACTCGTGGGGAGAACCATGGGTAAGACAGATCTACTGGGACTGCTCTCACGTGGATGGTTTTGGGGGGTTTGTAGCTGAGAACTGCAGCCCTGAGCAGTGGGGCTTCAGGCTCCAGATGTGGGGCTGGGGGGATTCTGTACTGCATGGTGGGGACAGGGGCTTGTCCTGGGCATCAGTGTGTTCAGCAGCCTCTTTGGCCCTTACCCATTTGATGCCAGATGCTCCTTCTCCGTTTCCCAGCTGTGACAACCACAACATCCCCAGACATCTCATAGGGGTAGGGAAGACCCTGGCTGAGGAGCCCTACTTTAAACATTTCCATTAAGCTTGCTTTGTTCCTTTACAACCATCTCATTCTTTCTCTTGTTATATTTTCTGGTCTCCTAAGTAATAACCATGGTTTCCTCAAAAATACCTTTTTTAAAAAAAAATTAATTTTGGCTGCACTGGGTCTGTGCTACTGCACGGGCTTTCTCTAGTTGCAGTGAGCAGGGGTACTCTTCACTGCAGTGACTTTCCTTTTGGAACCCAGGTTCTAGGCACTCGGGCGTCACAGTAGTTGTGGCGCATGGGCTCCGTAGTTGGAGCTCCCAGGCTCTAGAGCGGAGTCAGTAGTTGTGGCACACAGGCCTAGTTGCTTCTCAGCATGTGCGATCTTCCTGGACCAGGAATCGAACCTGCATCGCCTTCATTGGCAGGGGATCCACTCTACCACAAGGGAAGTTCAAAACACTATTTGAGTTGGGTTAAAAACCTAAGGGAGTTACAGCAATTGCCAGATTTTCATTTCTGAGATCTCATATTAATGATTACAGCTTCAGACACTAATTCATTATGATGAAATCCAGGGAAGATGATTTATGTCAAAGTGATAATACATCAGTATTTTTTATTCGACTATAAATGGGGGTGTTAATAGGTAGTCCAGACATCTGGTTCACAAGTCAACATTTTAGCTACATTAATTAGCTCTTGGTATACAGACCAAGTACCCCTTGTGTTAAGGATTGACCAAGTTTAAATATTTCATGAAAGTGCTATCTGAATGGGGGTCCTAGGAAAGGGGAGGGGCAGCTAAGTGGGTGGCTTGGACACTGTGGGTTCCCTGAGCGTAAGGTGGATTGAAGAGGGAGGAGAGGGTCTGTCTGCTCTGAGAGCAGACAGGGGAGGTAGGAGATGCAAGGTGTTGGGGGGTCCCCAGTCCTCACATACAGCCCCACTCCTCACAGGGCGAGCACGGCTGGATGCGGATCGTGACCAGCACCTACAAAGGTGGGGAGGGCGCCCGTTACAACCTGGCCATCGAGGAGAGCTGCACGTTTGGGGACCCCATCGTTTAAGGCAGAGCAGCTCTTAAAGAAAGGATCGCAAGAGCCGGAACCAGAGGGGATCCCATTGTCACAGGCACTGGGGTGGTGCTGCCGTGGTTTGAAGGAACTGGGGGTTGATGTTCACAAATGTGACAGCCAGTGATGGCCCTGAGCACCGAGGACAGGCACGGTGGAAATAACAGAGGGGCGAGCTGGGGAGCGGCCTGCTCCGCGCCTGCACTGGAATGGCTTCCTGCCGCGAGAACAGCCTGGAGAAGCGGGATCCGAGGGGCAGTGAACAGTGTGACCTCCATAACAGATGACTTGGCAGCTGTGGTCTGGGAGGAAAAACAGCTCGCACTCACCACCAGTTCCTTTGTCACCTTGAAACCAATGGGGCGCACAGGGGGGAGATGGCAATTTCGAGTTGCCCAAGTGATGAATAAAATGCACACTTCACACCAGAACTGAATCTGAATGCTTTATTTACACGTAAGAACATGACATCGGGATCCACAGCTTCCCACCACAGAAAAGCTTTTCTCTGTTCTCTGAAAATAAAAGTAATCACAATAATATGAACTAACCAGTCAGATCTTGTGCAAAAACAAAAGTCAACTTTGAAAACAGTTCATCTGAGTGTCTCAGTCTCTGAATTCTACCACCCCAGGGCTGACGGTTGGCTACATCCTAAGGGGTCTTGGGAGCCCAGTCCACTACCAGGGCAAGTGACACTGTAGACAGAATCCAGGGGGCAGCCCTGGACTTACAAAGGAGAGGGCCCATTCCCAAGTTTTCCCCTTATACTGCTAACATTTTCCTTTACACAGAAGTCCTTCACCTCCTCCCGTCAAAGCCCATTTCCAAGACGCTGACGGGGCCTCTTCAACAATGGCTTCTGCAAAGGGTTATTCCACAGAGGTCTCTCAGAGGGCCCGGCTCCACCCTGGGGATGCTCTGAATCAGTTCACCAGGATGAAGTTAGACTTGCAGTGAGCTGTAACAACAGAAGGGACCTGGGTTAGAAACAAGAGGCAAATGATGATATCAAAACTGCAGCCCAGAGATGCTCACGCCAGCCTTACCTATGAACTCCGTCACAGGGTCATGTTCACCTTCAGTTTTAATGGTGCCAGCAATACTATCGTTTTCCAGGATGGGGAGGAAAAGCTGCACAAAGTCAGAGGTGTAGGGGGGTGCAATGACATCCAGCACCTGTAGGGAGCACAGCCTGTGAGCTGGTCAGATGGCAGCAGTGTGGAGGGACCCTCACCCCTGTCCCCACTCCCACCCTCTTCTTCCTAGAGACCATCCCAAACTCCAACATGAAGATGGGCAGGGGTCATAAAGGTACAACAGCTGCGGAGAGGAGGTGCCTGATAGACCAGTATCCAAATCACTGTCGTCACTGTGACTATTGTTGGGTGCAAGGTGACAACATCAAGCCCGGAGGGCGCGCTGCCAGGGCACTGACCTCGGTCACAAAGTGGCGAATGAGGGAAATGTCAGTGTCCAGCTTCTCCAGACACTTGCGGATGTAACTGACCACGGGAAGCACGTAGCCCCGGCTCAGCAGGTGCACCATCCTGTCCAGGAGAGTCTTCTTCAACTCAAGCTGCAGGTGTGGGGTGACAACTTTGAGAAGAGCCATCTCCCCGCCACCCAGCTCACCCCAGGCCACCACTCACCTGCTCCATCACGTCCAGCTGCGAGTGCTCTGTCTCGAAGAGCTTCACCAGCAGCTGCAGGACCTGGGGATGCAGGAGCTGATGGCAGGTGCTGATCTACAGAGAGGCCAGAGAGAGCCACCCTGAGCCACACAGCTGCGACTCTGGGCTCCCCATAGGCCTCAGGGAAGTGCCTCCAAACACGGCTCGTGGAGGAAGACAGTGGTTCCTGGGGCCAGTCAACTTCTGTCCCATTCCTCATCCTCTCAGGAACACTTGATAGAAACTGAGAAGTCTACAGAGTCAACGAAACTAGTTCCTTAAAAGGAAACTCATTTGGAGTAGAAATAACTAGCTTTGAAAAGACTGTCTTCTGAAGGCACAGAACAGACATGTGGGAGGTGAGGACGCAGAGCTGCTGCGAGCGCCTCGCAGCCCCTACCTCATCCAGCAGCGCCAGGTGCACCGGGGTGTGGTCAGTCTGCAGCTGGAAGTACCTCGGCTCCGACACAGTCCAGTCCACCCACTTCAGCACCCCCATGGCCACCACTGGAAACCTACCGGGAAACAAGGCAGAACACAAACACCAAAACCCAACGACTCAGTCCAGCCTATCACTTCACTCTTTGATGCGCTCTGCCAGGGAGATGCCATAAGTGCAAACAGTCTGATGAGAGCGGCACCCTCTCAGACTTGGGTGCTAGAACCCGAAACCCATGCTCTACTGACTTTAGACTAACTTCGCTGCTTTAGAAGAAGAAAGCCATTATTGCAGCACTCTGAGAGCTTGGTGGACTGGGCTGAAGCAAGCTCTCAGTCTCTAGTACAAATTAGCAGACGAAAATTCACATGCCTAAGAGGACAGCTGTGCGTAAGCATTCCTAGTGAGTGCTCACAGAATTGGCATAACACACATCTATCCAGGCAAAACTCTGTGGTCTAACTTTTACTCTGAATAGACCCTCTTCTTCAAATCAATTTTTGTAATTCTGGTTGGTCTTCCTTCTTCTTAATTTGTGAACAGATTTCTGGCAGGTAAATATCTGAAAATTACTCATGCTGCTAAAACAAAGTTCTTTCTATATATTTACAGAAGAGAAAACAAATTAAATGAATAAGTATCTCTGAATCTTCTGTGATGTATTTTGAGCTGTTAATATGAAAATTCAAACCAGCTCCTCCCCAGGTAATTACATGTAGAACCTTCATCTGCTCACCGGATACACTGATAGAGGGTACTCAGCTCAGCCACGAGCTCCGACGCCCCCTTGTTCTCGTTACAGCACAGGTTGTGAACAGTCTCAACAGCTTTTGATGTGGACTTCAGCTCATCTTTATTGATGCTGACACGCTTGTTCTGAAAACACAGCAAGCTGGTGAATCCTGATGGCACCCGTGTCCTTGCCTTGAAGTTAGGGTAACCCAGCCTCTGCCCTTCCCTCTGCAAACCCCCGTCTCTGAAGTCAAGTGTCCCTGTCACACAGCGAACACACACTGCAGACCAGGGGGACCCGTGTCTGTCAGTGTCTTAGGGAATCAGTTTCATTTCTTTAGTCACGCTTCAGATTACAGTTTGAATTAGTGTCATAGATGCGATGCACATTTCCTTAAGACATTGAGCACTTTGGCTATTTTATGCAGAAACACCAGAAAAGACATTTCAGACACTAGTTGGGCCTGTGACTCTCTACAGCCAAAGTTCACACACAACACCAGAGGTGGCTCATGTCTCCCTAAAGCCTGGGTGCTCTCAGCATAGACACTACCTTCTTCCAGGTTTCCACCACGCTCGCTGCATATGCCAAGATGTGGATATACTTGTGCTTGTGGTCCTGGTTGATCCTGGCCCCTGGTTTAAAGAGTGACTGCATGAACAGGTCCAGAAAGGCAGGTACCCGGATCTGAAAAGACACACAACTCAGTGAAAACGAAAGCAGGAACAAGAGGGGGTGAGTCCACACACACACTCACACAGGAGTGCCAGCTCAGGTCCTTCGCTGAGAGTGCTCCAGAGGGCCTGAGGACCGAGGACGTGGTAAGGAAGGACCAGGGAGAGGACAGGAACATTCCAAGAGGCATGTGCACTCCCTAACTTGAAAGAACTAAGAGGAGCACCAACATTCCAAAAGAATATACTTCCAGTTGGCATTGAGGGTGTCCCACCTTATGGTTAAAGTGAAAGGCCACTCACGAGTTCAACAGGGGGCGGGTCCATGCTCGTAAACATCTTGAACAGGACTGTGATGTCGGCTGGGTTCAGGGCTCCCTTGGACAGCATGGCCCCAAGGGCCTGGCACGCCCGGGGGTAGGAGGCAGCTGTGCCCAGTGCCAGTGTGATCTGACTGGCGTCGTGGCCTCTTGATGAAACAATATCACATATCCCATCATCGATAAGGCGGCTCCCTGCCCAGCCCTCTCCTGCCTTCTCTCCCTCCCGCCTTTCACATTTATGCTTTGAGTTGTTGGAGTCTCTTTGTTTTTTCATATTTCTCTCATCCACTGGTATTTTTTTACCTACTGACCCATGAAAACATTTGGAGCTAACTGGGAAAGAAGGATCCAGTGCAGCTTACGAGCTTCCTAAAAGGAACCATGCACTTTTCAGTATCTTAAGACTCCATGAGTAGAAAATAAAGCTAATTAGTAAAAATAAACTTTTATTAGCTAATAAAGCTAATAATTCTGTTCTGTAAAAGATGGACCACAATCGAACAATCGGACTACTGAAGAACTGTTTCAAGACTACTGTCATTTGCTATGATGAATCCCAATATATTGGGAATAAACAAATTCATAAATACAGTGAGTTAAACTGTAAGCAAATCCTTTACAAAACATTCATCAAAAAAAACCTTTAGAACGCAAGCTCTCTTTCCCAGCTCTACAGGTAAGAGGAAGTAATATCAAAACAGGAGGACCTAGGGTCTTCAGTTGTGGACACAGGGCAATGGTGTGGGGTGAGAGAGCAGAGACAGCGCCTCTCACCTCTCCTGGGCAAAGCGCTGAACCTCTTGTGCAATCCTGCGCACAGCCGAGCCCCCTTGCTCCTCCTGAGCCAGCACAGACATCAGGGCCTGTGCAAACAGGTACGTGTGCTCCCCGTGGCACACCATCTTCTGCAGAATGGAGAGAAGAGCGTGTTTGGGCTTTGTGACCGGCAGATGGGAGTCAGATACCAACAGTGCAGCACCTTCCGGGGAGGTGACCTCTGACCCAGACATTCTCCAGAGTAAAGAGCATTTTGCTTCTGAAAACACATGACCCCAAATGGCCTACTTCTAATCTGAGCCACATAAAGTAAAGAACTTACTGCAAACTCGGGGAGATTTTTTTCAAGGTTTTCTTCTCCTCCATCCAAAATTGTAGCTAGAGAAGTACGGAGCACCCTAGAAAATACCTCCAGCTGCTGGCAGGCTGTGGACACACTGGTGATCTCCCCTTGGTATCCTGCGTCAGAAATAAGCTACAACACAGAAATAAGAAGCCAAACACACGTGCCATGGTCACAGGTCCACAGGAAGGTGGCTGATGGCGGGGTCTGGAGTGAGAAGGGACATGCACTGGTTTTGGGTCTCAAACTTTTACTTGGGTGCCCACTTCACCACTAACTAGGCTGGTGGCCCCAGCCAACTCCCCACCCCTAACCCATGACACTTAATCTGTGAGACAGAGGAGACTGACCAGACATTCGTAAAGGCTCCTCTCAGAACACACTAGACTCTGTTAACATGTTGCTGCCAAACCCTAAAACACAGTCCACGTCGACCCCAAAACATACACATTCTGTGCTTTTCTTCCTCAACATTTAACAAGACTTACTAACGTGAAACGATGAAGACTTTTACCAAAAAAGCACACAGGACCTTTTCAGAGGGAACAGACCACTAACCAACCAACTCAAAGTAACCCTCATTCATAAGTACTTTTATCTTTTCTCTGACTCCAGGATCCTTCCTACCTTAACAGTGAAGTTAAGCATCAAACAGTCTGGGTGGGCTTCAGCCAGCTTGTAAAAAAGGTCTCTCCAGGTGGTGTGTGCAATCATTTGTTCAAGCCAAGCAGGGGTCTGACAACAAACAAACAGCAAGGTAAGAGGCCTGGCTCTAGCTTAAGTGAAGATTACATTGTGCCAACAATCACAGAGGAGTCCCTGGGCTCCTGGCTTCAGCTGCGGTGTCCTGTGCAGGAAGAAGCAGGCCCAGGGCTGATGAGGTCATATGGGGCCAAGTGGTACAGCCAGGGGATGCCCTCCCACCCCCACTCCAATTTTTAGATGCTCCAGCCTCTCGCACCCCAAGCAGGGGCATTTAGCAGGCAATTCAGAAGCTGGGCCTCCCAGCCTGACTTCAGCCCCCAGCTCTCTCATGACTGGCACGCCAGGTGCCGGTGGGCATGCGGAGCCAGCAATGTGCGCCAGGAGCTGGGTAGAGGGGGGGACGTTCCTCACCTCTCCTTCTTCAGTAAAGATAGAGTCTGCTTTGCGGGGGTCAAAATGTTTGATCAGTAAACTCTTCAGGTGATTTTCCACAGTTTCCTGAACCTGCACTGGCTCAACACCTGGAAGAGAATGAAAGCAACGAGATAGAAAATGGCTACTTCTCAGTTCATGTTACTTCAGAGAAAGTAGATCAAAAGTCCATGTGCAAATCATGTAATTATAAAACTGCTTCTAACCACTTAGGATTTGGAGTTTCTTATTAAAATTAATATTACACATATTTAACATATTGGTAAGACCCAAAAGGAGACCAGGGCGAAACAGACACAGATGCTTGTTTACGTGTAAAGCACAGTGACGTCTTCTGAGGTTTGGAGGAAAGGACAGATTGCCAAAATAGANCACACTGGTGATCTCCCCTTGGTATCCTGCGTCAGAAATAAGCTACAACACAGAAATAAGAAGCCAAACACACGTGCCATGGTCACAGGTCCACAGGAAGGTGGCTGATGGCGGGGTCTGGAGTGAGAAGGGACATGCACTGGTTTTGGGTCTCAAACTTTTACTTGGGTGCCCACTTCACCACTAACTAGGCTGGTGGCCCCAGCCAACTCCCCACCCCTAACCCATGACACTTAATCTGTGAGACAGAGGAGACTGACCAGACATTCGTAAAGGCTCCTCTCAGAACACACTAGACTCTGTTAACATGTTGCTGCCAAACCCTAAAACACAGTCCACGTCGACCCCAAAACATACACATTCTGTGCTTTTCTTCCTCAACATTTAACAAGACTTACTAACGTGAAACGATGAAGACTTTTACCAAAAAAGCACACAGGACCTTTTCAGAGGGAACAGACCACTAACCAACCAACTCAAAGTAACCCTCATTCATAAGTACTTTTATCTTTTCTCTGACTCCAGGATCCTTCCTACCTTAACAGTGAAGTTAAGCATCAAACAGTCTGGGTGGGCTTCAGCCAGCTTGTAAAAAAGGTCTCTCCAGGTGGTGTGTGCAATCATTTGTTCAAGCCAAGCAGGGGTCTGACAACAAACAAACAGCAAGGTAAGAGGCCTGGCTCTAGCTTAAGTGAAGATTACATTGTGCCAACAATCACAGAGGAGTCCCTGGGCTCCTGGCTTCAGCTGCGGTGTCCTGTGCAGGAAGAAGCAGGCCCAGGGCTGATGAGGTCATATGGGGCCAAGTGGTACAGCCAGGGGATGCCCTCCCACCCCCACTCCAATTTTTAGATGCTCCAGCCTCTCGCACCCCAAGCAGGGGCATTTAGCAGGCAATTCAGAAGCTGGGCCTCCCAGCCTGACTTCAGCCCCCAGCTCTCTCATGACTGGCACGCCAGGTGCCGGTGGGCATGCGGAGCCAGCAATGTGCGCCAGGAGCTGGGTAGAGGGGGGGACGTTCCTCACCTCTCCTTCTTCAGTAAAGATAGAGTCTGCTTTGCGGGGGTCAAAATGTTTGATCAGTAAACTCTTCAGGTGATTTTCCACAGTTTCCTGAACCTGCACTGGCTCAACACCTGGAAGAGAATGAAAGCAACGAGATAGAAAATGGCTACTTCTCAGTTCGTGTTACTTCAGAGAAAGTAGATCAAAAGTCCATGTGCAAATCATGTAATTATAAAACTGCTTCTAACCACTTAGGATTTGGAGTTTCTTATTAAAATTAATATTACACATATTTAACATATTGGTAAGACCCAAAAGGAGACCAGGGCGAAACAGACACAGATGCTTGTTTACGTGTAAAGCACAGTGACGTCTTCTGAGGCTTGGAGGAAAGGACAGATTGCCAAAATAGACAGGGAGGATGACAGAAGAGCAGCCCCCACAGCAGAACAGATGCCGGCCAAGAGGCACTCCTGTGGGGGTCACCATGACAGCAGCAAGTCGACTTGCTTCTGGGCAGCACTTACCCCACCATCCCTACTCAAGGGAGCCGATTTCCAGTAAGGCCCTACTTTGATCGTATTAGCTAAAAGTCATAATCATACCTGGTCCTCAATTACCCATCATCCACTGCTCGCTGTAATAGACTTCTTAAAAATGACACATTGAACATACACCCTTTAACTCTACAACATGGCAGGAAACAGCTCAATGAGAATTATATCCACAAGCTCCCTGTAAACCTCAATTATTGAATGAAAATGAAAATGGGTAAGAAGTTCAATTCTTACTTAGATAAGTTTTACTTAAATTTATTTATTTGTTGCACCGAGTCTTCATTGTAGCACATGACATCTTTTGTTGAGGCATGTGGGATCTAGTTCCTGGACCAAGGATTGAACCCAGGTCCTCTGCACTGGGAGCATGGAATCTTAGCCACTGGACCACCAGGGAAGTCCCTCTTACTTACAGAAGTCTTAAAGCCAGAAAAACAAACAAAAGCTTTCCAATTTATCAGCATTATAATGATCCATATTTGCAGGAACATGGATGGACCTAGAGACTTGTCTACTGAGTGAACTAAGTCAAAGAAAGACAAGTATCATATGATATAGCTTATATGAGGAATCGAAAAATAAATGATACAAATGAACTTATTTACAAAGCAGACTCACAGACTTGAGAGAATGGGAAGGGTGGGAGAAGGGACAGTTAGGGAGTTTGGGATCAACATGTACACACTGTTATATTTAAAATGGATAACCAACAAGGACCTACTGTACAGCACAGGGAACTCTGCTCAATATTATGTAACAACCTAAACGGGAAAAAATTTGAAAAAGAAAAGATACATGTATAGGTATAACTGAATCTGCTGTACACCTGAAAACAACACAACACTGTTAATCAACTATACTCCAATATAAAATAAAGTTAAAAAAAAAAAAGATCCAGTTGAAAAGATGGGGGCGGGGAACAGGCAGGCCCTAGGCACCCCACAAAGCACCTGTCTGGATGAGCCACTCGGCCAGCAGGTTGACGGTCTGAGCCACAGCCGTGTAGTTCTCCGACAAGAGCTGGATAACATTTTCTGGAGATCCTCCTGCCTGAAAATACCTAGAAAAGTGACAGACAAACTGTGGCACTTGACTAGACACAGAGGGCGTGCAGACAGATAGCCACAGCAGGAAGGAAGACGGGTTGTTCATGCTTTTAAAGTGGGGGCCCTGGAAGTCTTCCACTCATGCACCCTGTCCCTCTGACTTTACATGTCATCTCTGGGTGTGTTATGCGGCTTTCTCCTCCCAACGCAGCCAGACTTTCCCACGTACCTCTTCAGAGTGTTAAAGATGGAGGGCTCCATTATATAATCCCGGGTAGAAAATTTATGTAGGCACTCCTGCTGGACCTCGGCGTCATCTTCTCCCTCTCCATAGTCATCCTCCTGTGGTTGGCAGAAACAGCCAGGTTATTTTTTCATTATCACAGACACCCTGAAATTTCACCTTAAGACCACGTAATGCTGTCCACATCAAGCATTCCACATTTATCATTTCATTTGACTTTCGAGTAACAAGTGACCAAGAGAACGGAATTGAGAATCATAACCAAGTGGGCCTGCAGCATGACTCCACACTTGCCTAACATGTACAGTGGTCACAGAAGTTACTGCATCTCATAGAGGACACCTCATCCAGCACGTTTCTCTTTTCCTGAACAAAGGTAAGAGGAGTGCCCTTGCCCACTGGGCTGCTGTGAGATCCCATGAGCTGATTTCTAGAAAAGCCATGCCTAGTACCTGACACTCAGTAAAAGTTCAGCATATTTCAGCTAAGATTACTGTCTTCACTATTACTCTTATGTGCCACAGAAAGCTTCTCAACAAAGACTGATGAAGCGGTTCTTGAAGACACAAGCCATCCATTTGCTGTTTGGACTCTGGTCCCCGTTCTGCACAGAAGTTACCTTAGGCCAGTCACTGAATCTAAGGGCAAAGCAGAATGAGGATGTGGAGGCGATGGACTCAATGACCCCAAGGTCTGTCCAGCTTTAACACTGTTATACCAACAAGCAGATGCTCTTTGAACATTCACTCTGTACTGAGCACTGTACTTGTCACTAGGAAAATTAAGAAAATGAAAGACAACGGACAGTTTTTTTCTGCTGAAGTTTATAAACTAGTAGGGGAGACCAACCTCAGTGCAAATGACCTTTACGCACTGCGGCAAGAGATGGGCCAGGGATCAGCAAACTGGCTGACTTTCTCTCCCTACTCCACAAAGTCATAGTTAGACTGAACGTGAAATGAACATCTAGTCCACCCTTCCATCGTGGGAGCCTAGCGGAGCCAGATCAGGATTGTGCTTCAAGTTCCCAAAGTCCCCTCCCCTGTCTGTGGGGTCTAGGCTTGGCTCTGCTATTCAAAACAGCATAAACCCTCAGTTTATAAAATGAGGGCACTGACTTGACAGCCCTCAGACATGACCCAGGTGTATCACTATGACTGGAAGGCTCGATGTAACAAATACCAGGGCATTCTGAACAAATGCTTGAACCACCCACCACTGAACTGACTGATACCCTATGTGTCTCTCTTCTGGATCACCTCAGTGGTCCAGCATCTGCTAGAGTGGTGATGGAGACAAAGGATGTAGCTGGGATCCCCTTCCTTCATGTATTACTTTCCTGACTATGGGCAGGACCAGGTCCTCCTGTCTCACTTTCTTCATTTACAAAATGAGCAGAGTAATACCCAACTCAGTATCTTGTCCGTGGAATGAGAGATAATGCATGAAAGCATCTGACCAGCCCAGATTTTCAGTTAGCTAAATCTGACTCTATCCCTTCCACTCTAAGCCTCCAACACCATGGAATGAGCCAACACTTGAACCTTGGAGTGTCGCTCCCTGCTTCAACTCTTGAACAAGTCATGCTTTTCAGCAGCTCTAAAAGGCCTTTTAGAACCCACTGCTTCCACCAGACAACTAAGCACACAGGCCTCCTTTCAGGTCCTGGAAAACAGTGCCCACCTTTGCATCCCTGCACCCCGGTTTCAATGTCTTCCTGTGCCCCACCTGCCTCTTTCCAGGGAGAACATGCCACTGCAGGCTTTTTTCCTTCAAAACATAACTTCAATTGTCCCACACACACCTAACCTTGACTCCTGTTCAAAGGTAGGTTCCACCCTAGAAACTAACACAACACTGTAAAAAAAACTAGACCCCGCGCATTAAAAGTCACTTCAGTTGTGTCTGACTCTTTGTAATCCCATGGACTGTGGCCCCCAGGCTCCTCTGTCCATGGGATTACCCAATCAAGAATACTGGACTGGGTAGCCATTCCCTCCTCCAGGGGATCTTCTAGACCCAGGGATCCAATCTGCATCTCCTGCATTGCAGGCAGGTTCTTTACCGCTGACCCACCATGGAAGCAACTATACTTCAATAAAGATTAAATAAACAGATAAATAAAAGGCAGGTTCCTGCCTCCTGCCCTCTAAACCGCTTTCCAGTCCCCAAGGGAGGAGCCTGAGAAGCTGGGATTCAAACATCACTTCAGGAGGGTCTTCGGATCAGAATCAGGTTGGGGTCCCCTGTCCGAGTGAGAGCGCCCAGTTTGGGACCTACAACCCTGACTTCAGAAGAGAAGCTTGTGACCGCCCCCCCTCACCATCCACAGCAAACTCTTGAAGGTCAAGGATGGACAATCCTTTTGTGGTTACTTAGGCCAAGGACTGACTGAATCAGCCAGAACGCCGAGAGTATGGTTTACAAACAGTAAAGCACGTGTGAGAAAGTCCAAAGTTGCACTTTTCCCCACTCCTGATGCTGAGTTGGATTTTTTTTTTTAAGTATGACTACTTTTTAAACTAACTGAGCCCCATCCTTCACTTTGGAGCTTGTGTCCGCCCCTCCCTGAGGGCTAAGAATTCCCAGGGCCCGCCTCCGNTAGAAGTAGATGCAGCCCGAGTGTCCACTGATAGATGACTGAATAAGCAAAATGTGGTCTACACAACAATGGGATATTACTCAGCCTTCACAAGGAAGGAGGTCTGATCACCTGCTATAACATAAATGAAACTTGAGGACATTATGGCAGATTCTTTACCATCTGAGCTACCAGCGAAGCACTTACATGAACTAAGCCAGTCACAAAAAGACAAACAATAATTCCACTTATAGGAGATAGCTAAAGTAATTGACAAATAGATAACAAAGGTCTATCTAGTCAAAGCTATGGTTTGACTATGGTTTTTCCAATAGTCATGTATGAATATGATAGTTGGACCCTAAAAAAACCTGAATGCCAAAGAATTTATGCTTTTGAACTGTAGTGTTAGAGAAGACTTTTGAGAGTCCCTTGGACTGCAAGGAGATCCAACCAGTCCATCCTAAAGGAAATCAGTCCTGAAAACTCATTGGAAAGACTGATGCTGAAGCTGAGGCTCCAATATGTTGGCCACCTGATGCGAAGAACTGACTCATTGGAAAAGACCCTAATGCTGGGAAAGATTGGGGGCAGGAGGAGAAGGGGACGACAGAGGATGAGATGGTTGGATGGCATCACCGACTCGAAGGACATGAGTTTGAGCAAACTCTAGGAGTTGGCAATGATCAGGGAGCCCTGGTGTGCTGCAGTCCATGGGGTTGCAGAGTCAGACACGACTGAGAGACTGAACTGAACTGAATCAAATCCTTTCCTGTTTTAGAAAATAAAGTTGGAAAGTTTTATTAATAAACATGCAATAAATATTGGAAAACAGCCATACTTATTAATTTACATCTTGTCTATGGCTGTTTTCACAAACAACAGCAAAGTTGAATAATTGCAACAGACACTGCATAGCCCACAAAGCTGAAAATATATACAATGGTCATTGATAGAGAATACTTGACAATCCCTGATCTAAAGCATAATTCATGAATTCTCACTGATGAGGTCCTTAGAGCTGCTCTGGATGGACCTCTCTAAAGCCAGCTTGTCTACTTCTTGTCAACTTTGTGACTTCAGTAGTATTCCAATAACCCTCTTTTCCCTACTCCTTTTCTTGGCTTTGTTCAGCCAGAGTAGATTTCATATGCCACTTAAGGAGCCTTAACTAACACAGCAACCCTACAGATGTGTGTTATATAGCTTAACATCACTGTAGGTTGAGTGGTGGCCCCCGGAAACCTAGGTCCATGTCGTAATCCCCAGAATATGTGAATGTGACCTTATTTGCAAAAGAGGTCTTGCAGATACAACTAAGTTAAGGATCTTAACTTAATCCAGGAGATCATCCTGGATTAGCTGGGTGGGCCGTAAATCCAATGACAAGTTTCCTTATCCACAGAGAAGAAGGCCAGGTGAAGACAGAAACAGATGGAGAGATTTGTTGGTAGACACAGCCGAGGAACACTGGAACCAGGCAAAGATGGAAGAGGCCAAAAAAATCCCCTGAGTCTTCAAAGGGGGCATAGGACTGCCCCTACCTTGATTTTGCACTTTTGCCCTTTAGAACTATGAGAGAACAAATTTCTCTTAAGTCCCCAGGTTGTGGTCGTTTGTTACACAAGTCATAGGAAACTAACACAACATCCACCAGCCATCTTTTAATGTTCTGAGGATAAGATCTGCAGTGTGGAACAACTAAGTTTGTGTACCACAACTATTGAGTCTGTACTGTAAAGCCTGGGAGCTGCAACTACTGAGGCCTGAGAGGCCTAGAGCCCATGCTCCGTAACAAGAGAAACCACCACAGTGAGAAGCCCGTGCACCACATCTAAAGAGTAGCCCCTCTCGCTGCAACTTGAGAAAGCCCATGGGCAGCCAAGGACTCATTCATTCATTCATTTTTAAAAAATTGAATGGGAGGTACAGAGATTTCCCATTTCTCCTGCCTTCACCTGTGTGTAGACTCCCCCAACATCAATATCCTCAATTAAAGTGGCACTTTATTAAAATTGATGATTCCACCCTGACACATCCTCATCATCCGTAGGTTGACACTTGCTGTTGTATACTCTACTGGTTTGAATAAATTTATAATTACACACCCACCTTTTCAGTATCATGCAGGGTAGTTTCACTGCCCTAAAAGTCATTTGTGCTTTACTTACTTATCTCTTCATCTCCCTTTAGCCCTGATAGCTTCTGACCTTTATACTGTCTCCACGGGTTTATGCATGCTAAGTCACTTCAGTTGTGACCAACTTTTTGTGACCGTATGGACTGTAGCCCACCAGGCTTCTCTGTTCATGGGCTTCTCCAGGCAAGAATCCTGGAATGGGTTGCCATGCCCTCCTCTTAGTGTTTCCACAGTCTTATCCTCTTCCAGAATGTCATATTTGGAATCATACAATATATAGCCTTTTCAGACTGGCATCTTACACTTAGTAACATGCATTTAAATCTCCTCCATGTTTTTTCATGGCTAGATAGCTCATTTCTTTTTAGCACTGAATACACTCTGTTGTTGAAATGTACTCCAGATTATTTATCCATGTGTCTACTGAAGGACATCTTGGTTGCTTCCAAGTTTTGGCAATTATTGATAAGGCTGCTTAAATGACTGTATGCAGGTTTTTGTGTATACATAAGTTTTCAACTTCTTTGGGTAAAGAATAAGTAGTTTGATTGCTGACCCTGAAAATGGCAACCCACTCCAGTATTCTTTCCTGGAAAAACCCATGGACGGAGGAGCCTGGCAGATTTCAGTCCATGGGGTCACAAAGAGTTGGACACAGCTCAGTAACACTAACACTTGATTGCTGAAATGTATGGTAAGTGTATGTTTAGTTTTGTAAGAAACCACCAAACTATCTTCCAAAGAAGCTGTATCATTTAATATCCCCCTCAGCAGTTACTGGGGCTTCCCATGTGGCTCAGTGGTAAAGAATCTGCCCACTAATGCAGAAGATGAGGGTTCAATCTCTGGATCGGGAAGATCCCCTGGAGAAGGAAATGGCAACCGCTCCAGTATTCCTGCCTGGGAAATCCCATGGACAGAGGAGCTTGGCAGGCTACAGTCTGTGGGGTCACAAAGAGACAGACAGGACTTAGCAACTCAGCATGCAGCAGTTAATGACAGTTTCTGTTGCTCCACATCCTCACTGATGGTTGTCATTGCCAGTGCGTGGAACTGCGGCCTTTCTAACAGCCATGTAGGGGTACCACCTTGTGCCTTAGTTTACATTTCTCTAATGACAAACGACATGGAGCATCTTTCATATGCTGATTTGCTGTCTCTACATTTCCTTTAGTGGGAAGTTTGTTCAAATCATTGTCTCAATTTATAACTGGGCTTTCTGTTTGTTTGTTTTCTTATTGTTGAGTTTTAAGAGTTCCTTCCATAATTTGGATAAGAGTCCTTATCAGATATGTCTGTTACAAAGATTTTCTATTGGTCTGTGGCATGTCTTTTTATTCTCTTGACACCTTCTATTGCAGAACAGAAATCATTTTAATAAAGTCCAGCTTATCAATTATTTCTTTCACATCACTGAACTCAACGTCATTTGGATTTTTTTTCTTTGCCACACTGTGCAGTATGTGGGATCTTAATTCCCAGATAAAGGACTGAATTTGTATCCCCTGCATTGACGGCACGAAATCCTAGCCACTGGACCCATGAGGAAAATCCCTTATGTTATCTTCTAGGAATTTTATAGTTTGTGTTTTACATCAAAGTCTATGACCCATTTCGGGTTAATTTTTGTGAAGGGTATAAAGGCTATGTCTAGATTATTATTTTTTTTTTTGCATGTACCAACCACTTGTTACAAGCATTCTCTTTTCTCCATTATATTGCTTTTCATCCTTTGTTAAAAATCAGGTGACACATTTATGTGGGTATATTTCTGCTCTGTCTATTCATTTCCATCACCTTGCTTGTCTGTTCTTTTGCCAATATCACACTGCATGATTATCATAGCTTTATTGTAAGTCTTAAAGTCGGCTAATGTCAGTCTTCTGACTTATTTATCTCCCTCAATATTGAGCTGCCTCTTCTGGGTCTTTTCTCTCTTTACATGAACTCTGGAGTCAGTTTGTCAATATCTACAAACTGAATTATTGGGATTTTGATCAAAATCGCGATGAATCTTTCAAGCAAGTTGGAGAGAATTGATATCTTGACCTTATTCAATCTTCCAGTCCATAAACATGGAATATCTCTCCATATTTAATTCTTTGATTTTGATCATCATAGTCTTTAGTTTTCCTTATATAGATCTTGTACCTATTTTTTTGTGTGTTTGTTTTATATCAAAGCGCATCTCTTTTTTTGATCTTACTGCAAACGGTATTGTGTTTTTAATTTCGAAATCCACTCATTCATTGCTGGTATATAGGAAAGCAATTGTTTTTTGAACATTGAATTGTGCAATATTGCTATAATCACTTCTTATTAATAGTTTCGGGAGTTTTTTGTCGATTCTTTTATAGACAATCATGTCATCTGCAAATAGTGGCAGTTTTATTTTTTCCTTCACAATCTGTATACCTTTTTATTTTATATTTGTGTGTGATAACCTTAGCTAGGAGTTGCGGATGTTGAAAAACAGAGGAGTTATCTTTGCCTAGAATATGATTTTAGTGCTGTGCTGTGCTGTGCTCAATTGCTCAGTCATGTCTAACTCTTTGTGACTGGACTACAGCCCACCAGGCCCCTCTGTCCATGGAATTTTCCAGGCAAGAATACTGGAGTAGGTTGTCATTTCCTACTCCTGGGGATCTTCCCCACAGAGATCGAACTCACATCTCTTGTGTCTCCTGGATTTGCTGGCAGATTCTTTACCAATGTGCCACCTGGTTAGCTCTGATCTTAGCGAGAAAGTTTCAAGTTTCTCATCATTAAGTATGATATTAGCTGTAGAGGGTTTTTTGGTGTTTTTTTTTTTTTGGTAGATATTCTTTGCCAAATTGAGTAAGCTCAATTTCTATTCTTAATTTACTGCAAGTTTTTATCATGAATGGCTTTTGGATTTTATCACCTGCTCTCTCTGCATCTGTTGATACAGTCACATGATTTTTCTTTTTTAGCTTGTTGATGATGTTGTTTTTTCAGTCCGACTCTTTTTGACCCCTGTGGACTGCAGCACACTAGGCTTCCCTGCCCTTCACCATTGAGACAATGGAGTACATTCATTTTTGAATGTTGAACCAAAATTTGCAGACTTGGCATAATCTCACAGGATCATGATTCAGAATTCTTTTTATACATTGTTAGGTTTGATGTCTTAATGTTCTGTTGGTGATTTTTGCATCTATATTTATGGGAGATATAGGTCTGTAGTTCTCTTTTTATTCTTTTGGCCATGTGGCATGTGGGGTCTTTGTTCCTGAACAGGGATTTAACTCATGTTCCCTGAAGTGGAAGCATAGAGTCTTAATCACTGGACCATCAGGGAAGTCCTTAGATGATTGATTTTAGACCTTTCTTCTCTTCAAATATATCTAATCAATGCTGTAAGTTTTTCTCTAAACTCTGCATTCATTCGTCCCACAAATTTTGAAAAGTTGTATTTCATTTAGGCCAAAGTTAAAATTTTTCTCTTAAGATTTTTTTCTTAGGTCCTAGTGTTATTTACCATCTGAACTACCAGGGGTGGGAAGATCACCTGGAGGAGGCAATGGCAACCCATTCTAGTATTCTTGCCTGGGAAATCCCAGGGACAGAGGAGCCTGGTGGGCTATGGTCCATAGGATGCCAAATAGTTGGACATGACTGAAGCGACTTAGCACTAGCACTAACCTTCTCTTTATCTCTGGTAACCTTCCTTACTCTGAAGTCTGCCTTGTCTGAAATTAATATAGCTGCCCCCATTTTGTAAATTGGCATTAGTAGGCTATAGCTTTCTCTATCAATCTACTTTTTAAAAAATATTTATTTACTTGGCCATGTTAGGTCTTAGAGCATGCAGGATCTAGTTTCCTGAATAGGGATCAAACCCAGGTCCCCTGCATTAGGGGCATGGAGTCTTAACCACTGAACCTTCAGAGAAGGTCCCTCTAGCTACTTACTTTTAATCTGTATGTCTTTATGTTTAAAATGGGTTTCTTGCAGATGACATAAAGATAAGTAATGTTTTTAATCCACTGTGACTAGTTCTTTTAATTGGCATATTTAGACCATTGCTATTTAATGTGACTATTGATATTGTTGGATTAATTAAGGTCAATTAGATTAATTATTTGGATTCATTAGATCAATAAAAAATAAGAAAAATAAAAGTTTGTATTTTCCACCTTTACTTATTTATTCTCCAGTGCTGTTCCTTTCTATATGTGTGTCCAAGTTTCTGACCTATATTACTTTTCTTCTCTCTGAAGAACTTTTAACATTTCTTATGAGGCAGGTCTACTGGATCTACAAATATCTTCAATTTTTGTTTTTCTGAGAAAGTCTTCATTTCTCCTTCACTCCTGAAGGCTCATTTCTGAGGATACAGAATTCTAGGTTTGTGTTTCTTTTTCTCTAAACACATTTTATTCCACTCTCTTCTTGCTCACATGGTTTCTGAGAAGAAGGTGAATAGAAATCTTTGATCTTCTATAGATAAAGTAGTTTCATTCCTCTGGCTTCTTTCCAATTTTTTTTTTTAATCTTTTTTTTGCCCTCAGCTTGTGGGGTCTTATTTCCCCAACCAGAGACTGAAACCTGGCCCCAGGAGTGAAATCGCCAAGTCCTAACCGCTGGACCACAGGGAATTCCCTTTTTCTTTATTTTTATTTTCTTAAGTTTCAATATGATATACCTAGGGTCGTCATGTTGTTGTTTTTATTGTGTTTGGTGGTCTCTGAGCTTCCTGGACCTGTGCTTTTTTGTCTCATATTAACTTGGGGAAATTGTCATCATCATTTTTTAAAGTGTCTCTTCTGTTTCTTTCCTCTCCTGGCTTTCCCTTAATGACTGTTATACCTTTCATAGGTGTCTCACAGTTCATAGATACTCTGTTCTTTTTTTTTTTTTTTCAGTGTTTTTTCTTTGCTTTTCAGTTTTGGAAGTTTCTATTGTCATAACCCCTGGTTCAGAGAGTCTCTCCTCAGCTGTGTCCAGTGTACTAATGATTCCATCAAAAGCATTCTTCCTTTCTGTTGTGGGGTGGTTTTTTTTTAATATAATTTCCATAATTTCTCTTTTACTCTTTGAGTGTCCATCTCTGCTTATGCTATTTTTATGTTCTTGCATGCTGTCTACTTTTTTCCTTAAAGCCTTTAGCCTATTTTTAAATTGTTAATATTTTATAAAAATTGAAATATAGTTTATTTACAATGTTGTTAGTTTCTACTGTACAGCAAAGTGATTCAGTTGCACATATATATATGTTGTTAAATATCCTTTTTCTTTATGGTTTCTCGTAGAGTATTGGATACAGTTCTCTATGCTATATAATGTATGTTAGTCCCTCAGTCGTGTCTGACTCTTTGCAACCCCATGGACTGTAGCCCCCCAGGGTCCTCTGTCTATGAGATTCTCCAGGTATACCTATATAGTAGGATTCTCCAAGAATATCTATATACTAGCACCCTAGTGTAGATACTATACATATATATATATACCCATATAGGTATATATACTACTATAGGTACTACAGGCATATATACTATATAGTAGGACCCTACTATGCTGTATAGTAGGACTCTGTTGTTTATCTAGTCCATATATAATAGCTTATATCTGCTAATCCCAACCCTTCCCCAACCCCCTCCCCCTTGGCAACCACAAATCTGTTCTCTATGTCCATGATTCTAATCCATAGATAGGTTCATCCGTGTCATATTTCAGATTCCACATGTAAGTAATGTCATATGGTATTTGTATTTGTCTTTCTGGCTTAGTACAATAATCTCTAAGTGCACCCATGTTGCTGCAAATGATATTATTTAGTTCTTTTTTTTATGAAAACCCTTAGCAGATTAAAAAAAGAAAAAAACCTCCTGATATGATAATTCCAACCTCCCTGCCATCTCTCTGGCTCTGATGTCTACTCTTTCCTTAAATTTGCATTTTTTACCTTTTAGTATGCCTTTTCATTTTTTGTTGAAAGCCAGCTTTCTGGGAACTTCCCTGTGGTTCAATGGTTAAGACTCTACACTTTCAATGCATTGTGGGGGCGGTGTGGGTGTTTGATGCCTGGTCTGTGGGTTTGATCCCTGGTTCTTGAGCTAAGATCTCATGCTGCCTGGTGTGGTTAAAAAAAAAAGCAAGTCAACTTTCAACATGCTGTCCTGGGTAAGGGACTTGCATGTCCTTCAGTAACGCTGAGGTATGACATGGGGGTAAAGGAAGGGTTCTCCAGTCCTAGGTCTGGTCTTGGTCTTTGGCGAGCCTCTGTCCCTGGCTTAGGAGCTCTACCCCTGCCTCCAGCGCCGCCCCCCACCCTCGCCGGGTCTTAGGTGGGTTGGGAGGGCTGGAGGGGGCTGGAGTAGTGTATTAGTAGTGTATCCCGCCCCCCGCCCCCTGCAGGCTACGCCTGGTAAAAAGCTTAGTAAGTTGGGTTCTGCTAAAGTAGTTTCTCCTGAGGGCTTGCCTTGTTAAGTACCGAATGCTCTGGAATATTTAAACCTGGCTCCTCGCCTCCACTTGCGAGTGGAAGGCGGAGGGAACTCTTCTCTGCTGGTCACTGTGAGGACCGCCGTGTGAAGCTCCTGGAGGCAAAACCACGAAAGCTTGGGTGTTCTCATATCACTGGGTCCCCCTGAGGTCTTTCAGACCTGTCTATACTGAGACTCCAGCAATTGGACCAAAAAAGTTGAGATTTTCCGAACTCGACTTTACTTGCCTAGGCTTTGGTTTCCGTGGAGGTTTCTGCTCCAGTAAGTTGTGATTCTGTCAGCCAGTGTGTCTTTCTAACCTGGGAGCCAAGACTGGTTGATTTTTCAGTTTGTTCAGTGTTTTACTTGTTCAGGATGGAGCGGTGACTTCTAAGCTTCTTACATGCCAGACAGGAAACCAAGAGTCCCATATTTTTTCTTCAAAAAATTATTTTGGCACTTATAGTTCCTTTGCCTTTACCAATAAAATTTTAGAGTCAGCATATATATTCCTACAAAAATCATTCTAGGATTTTGCTTGGTATTTTAAAGAATTTATGGATCAATTTGGGTGGAATTACGTCTTAATAATATTGAGTCTTCCAACCCATGAAGGCAAAAAATATCTCTTTGTTTACTTAGGTCTTATTTCTCTCATCAGTGTTTGGTATTTTTCAGCATGCAGGTCTTACACATATTTTGTTAGATTTTAGCCTGTACATTTCATGATTTTTTGTGTGTCCTTGTAAATGGTACTTTAGAAATATCCATTTACTTGTAATTGTTTGTTGCTAGTGTCTAGAAATTTAATTGATTAAATTGACCTTGTAATATTGTGACCTTGCTAAATGCATTTATTAGTTCTAGAAGGTTTTTAAAAATAGAATCGTTATATTTTCCACATAGACAATCATGTAATCTGTAACTCAGTTTTATTTTTTATCACCAACCTACATGACCTTTATTTCCATTGGGTGGGGCCTCCAAAATGATGTTGAATAGAAGTGATGAGAGTGAACATTTTTGCATTGTTCTTGTTTTTAGGAGAAGAGCGTTGTCTTTTGCAGTTTAATGTAACATTACCTGTTGGTTTTCTGTAATTGCCTTCAGTGGTTTAAGGAAATTCATTCTATTCCTAGTTTGTGGAAAGATTTTGTTATGACAAATTAATGTTGGATTCTGTTAAATGCTTAAAAAATTTTTTTTCACTTGCATTGAGATGTTCATATGGATTTTCTTCCTTGCTTTATTGAATTCCATATTAAATTAATCCATCTTTGAGTATGGAACCAATTTTGCATTCCCCGGGTAAACTAATCTCCTTTTCTTTTTCAGGATACATTATTCTTTTTATCTATTGATGGATTCAGTGTGGTAATGTTCATAATTTTTGTATTCATGTTCATGAGGGATATGGTCTCAAGGTTATTTTTTCTTGTAATATTTATCTCAGGTTTTGACAGTAAGTAGGGCCCCTCAGAAATGAGTTAGAAGCAATTGCTTCTCTTCCATTTTCTGAGAGATTTTGTGAGAACGTATATTATTTCTCTCTTAAATATTTGGTAGAATTCACCTCTGAATATATTTAGGCCTGGACTTCTGGTTTGGTTTGATTTAGGGTTTTGAGGGGAAGGTTTTAAACTACAGTGCAATTTATAGATTATATATTGGACTCTCTAAATCACCCATTTCCTCTTTAGTGAGCTGAGGAAGTTTATATCTTTCGAAGACTCTGTCCATTTTATCTAATTATCAAATTTGTAGGTGTAATGTTTAAAATACTTTCTTATCCTTTTAATGTCTAAGCTCTATAGTATAAGATCTTTCATTTTTATTTTTTCATTCTTTATTATGTTGGTAATTTATATCTTCTGTCTGCCTTTTTATTTTCCTTAGTTAGGCTAGAGGTTTATAAATTGTATTGATCTAAAGAACTACTTTATGGTTTAATTGACTTTATAATTTCTGTTTTCAATTTCATTGGTTTCTACTTTTATCTGTATTGTTTGCTTCTTTCTGCTTACTGTGTGTTTAAAGTTACTCTTTTTATTGCTTCTTAAGGTGATAGATCACTGACCCCTTTTTCCTGATATAAGTATTTAATGCTATCATTTTTTTCTCGAGGCACTATCTAGCTTCGTTCTGCTTTTGATTAGTTGTGTGTTCATTCTCACTGAATTAAAAAAATATTTTCCATTGCCCTTGAGACTTTTCCTTGACTTGTAGGTTATTTAGAAGTGTATTATTTAATTTCCAAATATTTGAGGTTATTAATACTTTTTGTTCTTGGTTTCCAGGTTAATCCCTTTGTGGCCAGAGAATATACCTTGTATGATTCCAGCTCTTCCAAATTTGTTGAGATTTGCTTTATTTCTCACGGTATGGTCTAGCTTGGTGAGTGTTCCACGTGTCCTTGAAATAAACGTGTTCTGCTCCTGCTGTATAGAGTGTTCTATCAACACCCCTTAGTTTTTCTTCTTTCAAAAGCATGTTAGCTGGGTTTTCTGTGTATTGACACTTACAGTGTTCCTACCAATACAGAATTATGGTTGGCCTGAGTCACTTTCCAGGCCTGGTTAGAACACAGAATGAGGCCCTCTGATTGGCACCCGTTTTACACCACTGGATGGAGCTGCGATAACTTCCCTAAAGGCATCAGGGTGCCTGGCCAAACCAGTCATTGCTGACTGCATCCACCTCTTGGTTTTCATGTGTGCATGTACACATGTGTGTTTGCATAGACACTTGCTCATAATCCCGTATAAGGTTTAAAGTTTCTCCATGTCCATCTCCTAGATAATTCCAGAATCTTGCTTACTTTCCAAATGAAGATAACGCAAAGTCATAGCCAGTTAAAACACAGCTGCAAGCCTGGGTTCTCTGGGTGAGATACACACATGGCTTTTTGTTGTCGTTGTTCAGTTACTCAGTCATGTCTGACTCTTTGCAGCTCCATGGACTGCAGCACGCCAGGCTTCCCTGTCCTTCACTGTCTCCTGGAGTTTGCTCATATTCATGTCCATTGAGTTGGTAATGCCATCCAACCACCTCACCCTCTGTTGCCACCTTCTCCTCCTACCCTCAATCTTTCCCNAACAACGAACTTGCCATAGGTACACCTGGTCCATTTATCTCTAGATCCACATAGCCCTCACTCCAGAAGACAGACAATAGTGCTGCTCAAGGTTTATAGGATCCCAATAATGAGCATTAACTTGGAATAAGTATCCAGCAGACCAAAGATTTGAGTATGTTCATTCCTCTGGGGCATATTTCTCTTTGGGGAACATGAGGAAGCAGACTTATAATTTGCTATGATGCTTCGGTAGGTCTCAAGGCCACCTGACATCTTCTTGAGTATAGATGGAGATTGAATCAGTGAAAGGACGCAGCATTAAGAATTACGTAGAATTTGTTGGTTTTCTTACGTTGGGCATAGTCCCATTAAACCTGGACTTATTTTATGGGGGAAAAAATGAGTCATCTGTCACTTTAATTCATGAGAACTTTATAATGAATTAATCACAGCTAAGATTGCTGGGCACCACACCAGTTCGTGAAGTTAAATAAACATACCTGTTCTGTTGCCAATTATGATAACTAGGTCCACTTTACTTCTGGCAGGTAGCACCTGGATTAGCTACCCTTGGTTCCACCCATCCCTGCTGCAATTGATCAGGAAGGCCCATTGCAGCCGCCACCACCACCAGCCTTCCCTAGTTAGGAAAACAGTCAATTAAAGCCCATTTTAAAACTAACATCTTTCTCCCCAGACCATTCCTCAAGGTGAGGGAACATGTGGTCTTTCCAGGTCTAATGGGGGACAGAGAGGGGGTTGGAGATGGGGGCACTGGGGGAGTTCATTCAAGTTTCAGCATTCCTCTCTCCTGAAGTCTTTGAATCCTTTTCTCTATCTGATGCCAAAGTGTTACTGGCCTCCCCGTGTCACTTTGCACAGAGGAGTGTCCAGAACATTAGCTAAAACAGCAAACTACAGAAGCAGCTGTCATGCCTTCCTAAAGAATGCACTCAAACCCCTAACCTCATTCCAGTGGAAAAGAGAACCCCACCTTCCCTCTCCATGCACCTCAAGTCCATTCTCACCGGTGCCTCCAAGGTGTGTATCTCTGTGTGCTAGCCAGTTCCTGCCCCTCTTCCACAGTGTAATGCATTTTTCTTGTTCTGCATTTCTCTCCCGTATCACACTGGATTTGGATGCTGTTTCTCAGCCAAGCAAACCTTGGAGAGAGGAGGATAGGGGATGGTGTCTTTCCTGGGAAGGGGAGGGTCTTAGGGAGAAGACCCTAAATAGTGAGGGGTGTTTCAGGGTGATGGGGTCTCAGGGAGTCACAGACTATTCCTGCATGTTTTAATTTCATTTTCAGTTTGTTTGCCTTTCTCAACTACTGCTATAACTTTCAGTTAAATGTACTGTAGACAGTGAACTTGACAGAGTATACTCTGCAAGCCACAGGATCCATCTGTGATGGTTTAGTTTTCAGTGGTATTGGGCCTTCTTATAGTCAGTTCAATGGTCTTTGAACATAGTAGAAAGGCTCTGGGATTCTATTCCCTTCCTTGAGATTTGGGCTACTGGTAATTTAGTTTGCTGATGCCGAGAGAGGCAGCCACTCTATTTCCCAGCTTCTGCATTTCTCACCCCCTTTAAATTGGCCTCTGGATACTGTTGGGCTTCCCTGGTGGCTCAAGTGGTGAAGAATCCGCCTGCAATGCGGGAGACCAGGGTTCGATCCCTGGATTGGGAAGATCCCCTGGAGAAGGGAACGGCTACCCACTCCAGTATTCTGGCCTGGAGAACCCCATGGACTGTGTAGTCCATGGGGTTGCACTGGATACTGTTAAGGGAAAAGGATGTGTGTATAGGATGCTACCTTATTTTATGGGGAAATAATGCTCACACCATATAATTCACCTTTTCAAAGTGTACAATTCAGTGGTTTTTAGTATATTCACAATGTTGTACCACCATCACCACTGTCTAGTTCCAGAACATTCTCAGACCCCAAGAAGAAACCCTGTTACCATTAGCAGCCACTTTCTTGTCTTCCCGCTTCCCTGCCCCCAACAACCACTAACTTACTTTCTCTATGGATTTTCCTTTTATGAACTTTTCCTGTAGATGGAATCACATAGTATGTGGCCTCTTGTGACTGGCTTCTTTCAGTTACCGTGATATTTTCAAGGTTCAACCATGTTGTATTGTATATCAGTACTTCATTTCCTTTTCATGATTAAAAGATATTTCATCGTATGAATTTAGACCACATTTTGTTTATTCACTAGGTGATGGTTATTTGTTTCCACTTTGGGGCTATTATGAGTAATGCTGGTAAGAACCTGCGTGTATAAATGTTTGTGTTAACATATTTTTATTTCCCTTGGGTCTATGTCCAGGGGCAGAATTTCTGGGTTTATATAAACTCTTTGTTTAACTTTTTGAGGAATTGCCGATCCGTTTTCCAGAGCAGCTGCAGCATTTGCCATTCCCACGAACAGTGTGTGAAGGTTTCAATTTCTCTGCATCCTTGTCAGCACTTGTTACTGTCCACCTTTGACTGTTGCCTTATCAGTGGGTGTGGAGTATGTTGCCTTTTATGTAAAGATGAAGAGGAAAGAAGAGTATAAACGTGTGTAATTACTTATTATTTTACAGAATAGCTCTGGGACATTACATGAGAAACTAGCAACCTTGATTTTCTTCTAGGGGGATCAGGAGCTGGTGGCCAAGGTGGAAGGGAGATTTTATACTCTCGGCCTTTCATGAACTTATTCCATTTTAGGTCATGTGAAAATAATTTTTACCTGTACAAAGAATGAAAAAACACCAATGAAATGAAGTTGAAGTTTAAAAAATAAAAATTATGTTTATTGACATATAGCAGGGGTTGGCTAGCCTGGAGAATCCCATGGACAGAGGAGCCTGGCAGGCTATAGTCCATAGGGTTGCAAAGAGTCAGACAGAACTGAATGAGCACAAGCAAGGGTTGGCAACTATGGCTTGTGAACCAAATCTGACCTGCCTATTTTTGTGTGACATCAGCTAAACAGTTCTTACATTTAGAAAAAAACTGAAGTATAGTCAGTTTACAATGTTGTGTTAATTTCTACTGTACAGCAAAGTGGTGCAGTTATGTGTGTGTATATATGTGCACACATTCTTTTTCACATTCTTTTCCATTATGGTTTCTCACAGGATAATGAATATAGTTCCCTGTGCTATACAGTAGGATCTTAGTTGCTTATCCAGCCTATAGATACAAGTTTGCATCTGTTAATCCCATCCATCCTTCCCCCATCCCCCTCCCCCATGGCCACCACTTGTCTGTTCTCTGAGTCTGTGAGTTTGTTTCTGTTTCATAAGTAGGTTCATTTGTGTTGTATTTTAGATTCCATGTGGATGTGATATATGATCTTATGTTGCTTTCCTCTGACTTATTTCACTCAGTATGATAATCTCTAGGTCCATCGATGCTGCTGCAAATGGCATTATTTCATTCTAAACAGTTTTAAACCGTTGAAAACAATAAAAGAAGACTCTTTGGCAGCACATGAAAATTATTTGAAACTCAGGTTTCAACGTCCATAGACTTTTAAGGATACACAGCCGTGCTCACTTGTTTACATACTTTCTGTGGGTGTTTTCCTGCTTCTGAAACAAAGGTGAGTAATTGTAGCAGAGACTGTGTGGTGTGCTTGTGGTTTTATGCCAATGGTTGGAACAGTGCAAATTGTAGTCACACAATTAGAACTTGGTGGCACTTGGAGTGCCACACATGTTGCCATACTGTGATTAAACAAAAAGTTTCCAGCGCTCATCTTTATGTCAGAACAAGAAAAGAAGACCAAAGTGCACTGACTGTCATGCTTGTAAAGCATAATGGAGTGTGGGTTCTGTTATTACATTACACGGCAAGATGTTGTGTTTGTGTGATAACACTAGAGCTGTGTTTAGAAACTACAGGATACATCGGCGGGCCCACAACCACACTGAGCATTCATCCAAATATTCCCAAATCAAAGGGGAGGCTAGAAAGGTTGGAAAATTGAAGACTGTCTTAAATTTTCTTGGGACAGAAAATTCTATCTTGTGACACAATTTCTCTTCAACACACATAAAAAAATGAAAAAGAATCCGGTACCAAAATTGGTTGTCAAGGGGCTCATTTCTTAGCCAAGAAAGAAGCCATTTATAAGTGGTAAGTTAATTAGATGGTGTTTGATTGCAACAGCTGAATAAATGGGTCCAGGAAACAAAATGTTTTTAACGAGTATTAGCCTCATACTGGGAATAGAAGCTTGAGGAATATAGGACATTGGGAACAAGAACAACTTAAAAGCAGGGCAGATGTTACTACTCAGTTGGTGTTTATTTAAGGAGTCAGTGCTAAGATAGAAGTGAGGACAGAATTAGCTTCTCTAAATAGATTGAAAATAGTCTCACCTGTAGTTACTCAAAGACAAGGTGAGGGCTAAATCACTTCAGTCGGAGAAGGCAATGGCACCCCACTCCAGTACTCTTGCCTGGAAAATCCCACGGATGAAGGAGCCTGGTAGGCTGCAGTCCATGGGGTCGCTAAGAGTCGGACAGGACTGAGCGACTTCACTTTCACTTTTCACTTTCATGCATTGGAAAAAGAAATAGCAATCCACTCCAGTGTCCTTGCCTGGAGAATCCCAGGGATGGGGGAGCCTGGTGGGCTACCGTCTATGGGGTCGCAAAGAGTCGGACACGACTGAAGCGACTTAGCAGCAGCAGCAGCAAATCACTTCAGTCGTGTCTGACTCTCTTGTGACCCCATGTTCTGTACCCCACCAGGCTCCTCTGTCCATGCGATTCTTTAGGAAAGAATACTGGAGTGGGTTGCCATGCCCCCCTCCAGGGGATCTTCCCAATCCAGGGTTCAAATAACCTATGTCGCTTATATCTCCTGCATTGGCAGGTGGGTTCTTTACTATTGGGGCCACCTGGAAGGTCTCAAAGACATTAATAAAACACAAATTCAGCACAGCCTGAAGTAGAGTCAACTAAGGTGTGTTACAACCAGAGGCATTAAAATATGTGTGCATCACACTGTACAAACTTCCAGTTATTTATAAGATGCGGAGTGCCGAAGGTGTGAGGCGGAAGAGGACTAGAGCCAACAGTAATATATGACACACAGGGAAGGTGAGAGTAAATCCTAAGAGTTCCCATCACAAGGAGAATTCCCCCCTTCCTTCCTTTTTTTGCTCCCTTTTTATTGTATCTGCATGAGAAGATATGCTGTTAACTGAGCTACAGTGGTCATCATTTCACAATATCTGTAAATCAAACCATCATACTGTGTATGCCTTAAATTTGTACAGATTGTGTACCAATTATTTCTCAATAAAACGGGAAAAAATATCGGTGGAACAGCAATTGGCTTGGCTGGAAAACACACAAAGCTTGTGAAAATGTAAGATGTGTATGGTAATTCACTGTATTATCAGCAGGTACTTCAAGGGAAATATCTGAATCTATCATGTATTACTGAATCAGTATCAACAGTGAGCTACATTACTTCCTGTGGACATGAACATCAGTTCTGTGACATTTTTGTCGGAACTGTAAGAGGGATATGCTGAACTCAGAATATTGTAACTTTGCTGTAACTCAGAAATTTGAAGGCTTATCATTAGCCAAGCTTTATCAAGATATTTTGAGCTCTGAGTCAAGACTAAAATTTCTCCGAATAAGAAGAACCTCTTTCCTTCAACCACTATTACAAATATTGAATGGCTTTGGAAACTGAATTTTGCTGTGGACGTGAAAATGGTTGTTTTTTTTTTTTAATGAAATCAAAGTAATATTTAAAAGGCTATACAGAGCTTATATGTAAAACATACTGTGGTTCAGTCATTTCAACTTTACTAACTAAAAGTGTTTGAATCACACATAATGTCAAGTTGTTTTACCTCTCATGCTTCAAATTTGAAACAAGAGTGAAGATCTCAATTCTCAAAGGAACTCACAGTGTATTTAGTTTCTGAGTTGAAACTGCAGTTCAAGTAGTATCTTTTAGACTTTGATGCAAACTCAAAGGAAATCTACATATTCAAAAATCCATTTAACTCTTTAACTGAGCAGCTTCTACCCAACGTTCAATGGGAAGCGATTAACCTGTAATGCAATGACATGCTAAATGGAAATGTGAGGAGAAGAACCTACTAGAATTCTGTGATTGCCTTGTATGTGATGAAGACGCTCGATTAAAATCACATGCTTGTGCACTGATGCCAGTTTTGGAGTGCCCGTCTGTGTGAAAGGGCATTTTCAAAGGTGGAAAACGAAACCTCATCACAGATCAGCATTCACAGATGCATATTTGCTTTTGATTATAGGGGACACTAACTTTGATCACCAACTAAGCAACCATTAACCCCCCCTAAAAGTACCCCATTCTTCTCATTAGCAGACCTATAGGACAAAAATTAGTTATTATACTTTGAATTTCATCAATTAAAAACTTGTTTGTTTCTTCTCTTGTTACATAAGTATGTACATCATTGAGTTTGCTCTTCCTCCACAGAACCTAAAATATTTACTATCAGATGCTTTCTTTAAAAGTTTACATGATAGAGCAGTGAAACTCACTACAGAGCTACAGTAAATCGAAACAGTGTTGGCTAACATAGTACTAGCATCTAGAGAGACCTATAGACCAATGAAATAGACTAGAAAGACCTGAAATAACCCACACATATATCATCAAATGATTTTTGACCAGACTACCAAGATCATTCAGTGAGGAAAAGAGTAGTTTTTAACAAATGGTGCTGGACTCTTAGTTCAGTTCAGTTCAGTCGCTCAGTCATGTCTGACTCTTTGTGACCCCAGGAATCGCAGCACGCCAGGCCTCCCTGTCCATCACCAACTCCTGGAGTTCACTCAGACTCATGTCCATCGAGTCAGTGATGCCATCCAGCCATCTCATCCTCTGTCGTCCCCTTCTCCTCCTGCCCCCAATCCCTCCCAGCATCACAGTCTTTTCCAATGAGTCAACTCTTCGCATGAGGTGGCCAAAGTACTGGAGTTTCAGCTTTAGCATCATTCCTTCCAAAGAAATCCCAGGGCTGATCTTCNCCCCAATCCCTCCCAGCATCAGAGTCTTTTCCAATGAGTCAACTCTTCGCATGAGGTGGCCAAAGTACTGGAGTTTCAGCTTTAGCATCATTCCTTCCAAAGAAATCCCAGGGCTGATCTTCAGAATGGACTGGTTGGATCTCCCTGCAGTCCAAGGGACTCTCAAGAGTCTTCTCCAACACCACAGTTCAAAAGCATCAATTCTTCAGCACTCATCCTTCTTCACAGTCCAACTCTCATATCCATACATGACCACAGGAAAAACCATAGTCTTGACTAGAAGGACCTTAGTTGGCAAAGTAATGTCTGCTTTTGAATATGCTATCTAGGTTGGTCATAAGTTTTCTTCCCTAACACCATATAAAAAATTAACTCAGAATGGATCAAAGATCTAATGTATGTAAGATATAAGACCCAAAGCTGTAAAAATCTTGGAAAACACAGGGCAAATTTTCACAATGCTAGACGTGAACCAAAGACATAGCAATGAAAGAAAATAGAAAAATTGAACTTCCTAAAAATCTTTAAAAATTTTGTGCATCAGAAGACAAAGTCCTAAAATATATACTCTACTATAGGTTGCAGGGAATGAGTATAATTTCTTCCTTAAAGGTTTAGTAGAATTTACCAGTGAGCCTGTCTCAGGCTCTTGTTTTCTGTTTTGGAAGATTATTAATTCAATTTCTTTAAATAGGTTCATTTAGATTGCCTATTTTTTTCAAGTTGTCTTCTCTTGCATGAATTTTAGTAGATTTTATTTTATAAGGAATTGGCCCACTTCATCATTATCAAATAATACTATTCCTTTTTTATCATTTTGATGTCTATAGAATCTATAGTGAAGTCCTTATTGCCATAATGGATCTTTTCAAAGAACCAGTATTGGGTTCATGATTTTCCCTATAGATTTCCTGTTTTCAATTTCATTTATTTCTGCTCAAATTCTTCATTTTCTTCTGCTCACTGTCATTTCTTTCTCTTTTTTTCTCTATTTTCCTAATTTGGAAGCTAAGATGATTGATTTTAGATCTTCTGTCTTTGCTAATGTATGTATTCAATGCTTTAAGTTTCCCTCTGAGCTCTGCTTGTGCTGCATCCCACAAATTTTGGTAAGCTGTGTTTTCATTTTCACATATTTCAAATTATCTGTTGAGATTTGTTCTTAATCCCATGTGTTATTTAGAAGTGTTTTGTTCAATCACAGGGATTTTCCAGTCATCTTTCTGTTCTTGATCTCTAGTTTAATTCCATTTGGTCCTGAATGTCTTATTGTATGATTTCTCTTCAATTTGGGAAGATGTGTTTTATGTCCCACAATGGGGTCTTTCTTAATGAATGTTCCATGAGAAATTGAGAAGAAACTACTGTTGTTGGATGATGTAGTCCAAGGATGTCAGTTATATCCAGTTGATGGCTAGTGTTAAGTTCAGCTGTGTCCTTTCTGATTTTCTGTTGGCTGAATCTATTTCTCATAGAGGGGTGTTACGTCTCCAACTATGATAGTGGATTTATCTGTTTCTCTTTGTATTTCTATTAGTTTTTTCCTCACATTGTCTGATGCTCTGTTGTTTGATACACATGTACATTGAGGAATGTTACATCTTCTTGGAGAATTGTGTATCATCGTGTAATACCCTTCTTTATCCCTAGTTCAGTTCAGTTCAGTCGCTCAGTCGTGTCCAACTCTTTGTGACCCCAGGAATCACAGCATGCCAGGCCTCCCTGTCCATCACCAACTCCTGGAATTCACTCAGACTCACGTCCATCAAGTCAGTGATGCCATCCAGCCATCTTATCCTCTGTTGTCCCCTTCCCCTGCCCCCAATCCCTCCCAGCATCAGATTCTGTACCAATGAGTCAACTCTTCGCATGAGGTGGCCAAAGTATTGGAGTTTCAGCTTTAGCATCAGTCCTTCCAAAGAAATCCCAGGGCCTATCTCCTTCAGAATGGACTGGTTGGATCTCCTTGCAGTCCAAGGGACTCTCAAGAGTCTTCTCCAACACC